>JARHVA010000483.1:5232500-5282500 GCA_037957365.1 Torreya grandis
AATTTACAAATGGTGACATTACAATGGTATAGCTGGATATATGGAAATTTAATTGTATATCATGACAATAATATGGTGATAAATAAGACATTACTCATTATTAATTAATATACAAATATAGTTGTATGAGTTCCATTAGATAGTAGTGTATTTTTTTAAAGCTTTGCTTACATCATAATGGTGACATATATGATCTTATACAATTGTGTGTGTGTGTTTGTGTGTGTGTGTGTGTGTGTGTGTGTGTGTGTGTGTGTGTGTGTGTGTGTGTGTGTGTGTGTGTGTGTGTGTGTGTGTGTTTGGATTCTATTTTTAGTGGTTTGGTCATAAATAAAAATTTGCGTAATAAATTTATTTCACTTTAATGTTATATTTTGGTAGTTGAGACCTTGTACCTAAATCTAGTAATTGATTATACTTAATATCAATGTACATGATATTATCTATGCTTAAGAAAATGTATAATGTTCAAGTTAAACTCCATTAATAAAAATAGATACATCAAACTAACTTAATAATTATTTTCACTTTTAAAAAATTCATTTTTTGTAAGTAATGTGTGGTATTTTTAGATTAGTTGTAACAACATTCTTAGATTTGACAACATTCCACACCAAGTACTTGGGAAAATTACATTTAATTGCAAGTTGGGCCCATGTACTCTTACTAGTGTTTGTCAAGTTATGCTTATTGACCTTAATTACAATATTATATTAGGAAAACCTTGCATTCATGACATGAATTTCATTATTTCTACATGTATTACATTTAATCACCAAGTTTATATATATGCATGTCATTTAGACCAAGATCCTCTTAAATATTGTGAAATGGTCCATTATCAAGACATTTATATTCCATATATGCAACCTTCCTCCATTGAATTAAAACCATCTACTTCACCCATCGATTTACCCTCACTAGAACCAAATCTAGTTGACTCATCAATAAATATGGTTTTGGATTTAAATACTTGAAAAAAATTAAGTACATAATTAGACAAGTATTGGGAAAACATGTTTAAGGTATTACCCATCCTATTACTACTTATTATAATGAGGGAAAAGCAGTCACTGGGAATAAGGATAAGTCCACCTCTCATGGATTTAATCAAGTCAAAAAACCTCTCAAGTTCATACATATTACATATATTCACTTTGAGCATAATAATTAATTATAACATGTTTCTCAATTAACATTAGTGTATCATATACTCATCCAAAACATAGTTTTGCCTAAAATTTTAATATTAGATTAATTTTCAAGTGATGGGTTTCTTTTAGAATACATTCCTATGAGGATATTCATTTATTTCACCACAAGAAAAAATTTCATCATGAAAAAAATCCACATGCATATTTTGGTGATGGTGATGATAATATTGATCAAACGTAATTGGAAGGTCCCAATGCTAATCCTATATCACCATATGTGGAAGAACAATCAACAATGTTGAATAAATTAAAAATGGAATTTCATTTTGTCACTGAAAAATATCCCCAACCTATCCCCTTGTATCCATGTTACAAAATGATGAATTAAAATCTCTTTAACAATATTTAAGACCAGGATGTGGAGGAGTTTTGAGAGATCATGTGGGAAATCTAATTGATGCTATTGTTATCCCTATTGGTTAGTCGAATAGTCATATTGCTGAAGCTACTGCAGCCCTCTACACCATCAAACTAGCTGTTGAATCAGGATTTTCCAAATTATGGCTAGAAGGTGATTCCTTGAATATCATAAACATCCTAAATAATAAAAACTCAATTTCATGGTCTATTGAGGCTATGGTGATGGAAATTAAAGCCTTAATTCAAAAATTTGAAAAAGTGACCATATCCCATACTTACCGAGAAGCCAATGGGGTTGCTGACTGGATAGCTAATCATGCAGTTCGAACAGAGCAAAAGGTGAGATGGCATGATGCATTAAATAAGCACATTGATCTCAAAGTGATTATTAATTATGATGCCATTCATTCAAAGGAGGGAAAGATATGCCTGGAATAGCAAGTTAATGATTCGGTGGAGTGGCCTCACGGTGGACAGATTACTTACATTGAACAGGTACACTCATGAGAATGTAATATGGATATCACATGTGTCAGCATATAGGTGATTTTCATTTCAAGTAGAAAACAATTGGCTCCATTTTTCAGTCATTAGAGTTTGGGTGTTGCTGGAATATTGTTTGCTCTACAAAATGAAGGGTGAATCGCGGAAGCAAGAGCCTAAAAATTGTGAAGAATGGAAGGCTAAACAGGATGTTTGGAAGATTCTTCAAAAAGGGAAGGTGGTGAGTTATATGGAGTGGTTGCATGGTTCTAAACCCCACATTACGATGGCATTCTTCAAAAATTGGGTCAACGATAGAGTAACTCTCCATGGTGTCATGGTGAAGCTCACTGAGGACTTCATTACAGAGGTCATGGGGATTCCAATGGAGGGTATAAAATTCTCTAAGCAAACCAGTATTTCTAATGAGGCATATAGAAAATTTCTGAAGATGGATGCTGAGGAGAAGCAATTGGAAAAAAGCGGAGATTTTTTTGACTTGGAGCAGATAAAAGGAATCTGGAGAGAAGTTTTATGTTGCACCCATGAGTATTTCATCCTTGATGGTAGAAGCAAAAGAGTTCATAAATTTCATTTTGTTTTTCTTAATCATTTTAGGCACAAAGACAAAATTTCCTTTCCTTTCTATTTGTGTTATTCGCTGCTTCAAAGTCAGTTTGCTCATAGAAAAAAGGAATCTCGTCCCATCTTGCATGAAGGATTGATTCTAATTATAGAGGGTTTTTTCAAAAACAATGCCATAGCCTCAAATCCTCATTCTGAAAAAAACAAGGATTCACAGTGTAAGAAGAATGAAAATGTAAAGGGGAAAGAAAAACTCAAACCTAAACCCTCCAGTTTTAAAAAATAAATTATTGATGAGGAAACTGAGTGGAAAACTATAGAAAGTTCTGATAAGGAGAGTCTAGAGGAAGAGGAAGGGAAGGATAATGGGGATTCCAGTTCTAATTTGGAAGGTAAAGATAAAAGTGAGAATGAAAAATAAGGGGATACAACAGAGGAAAAAATAGAATAGGAAAATTTTGATCATGAGGATAATCAGGGAGTGTTGGGGGGAAGTGAAAAAGAAATGGATATTTTACTTGATGACCCAACTTCAAAAATAGAGAAGGAAAATATGGTTCAGGACTCCAATCATGCTATGGAGATAAGAGAACAAGAAAAGGATTATCCTATCCAGAATGGAAACCCTGTTAATATCGAAGAATAGAAAACAATGGAAAGGGAGGATCAAACTGAAAAGGATGAATTCACTCCACAAGAGAATACAAAATATATTAGTGACATTGGGTAGAAGGATAGTAGGCTTCCCTTTATGAAATTGGCCAAATGCAAAGTTGATGCCATTCTTCAAGTCGATTCATGGATGTATAAGGAAATAATGGGGCTAAAGAAGAGAATGGAAATAATGGAACATAATCAGGAAGCTGATCGAAATAAAATCAATAATCTATAAATGTAGATGAGAGATATTCCTATCAAACTTAAAGATTATGAGAATAATCTCAGAAGGCTCATTAAGGAAAGTAGAATGAAGATGGAAGAGGTTACTTCTAGCATATGTGCTGCTGCAGCAAACATTGGAAAATGAGCTAATGAGGAAATAAAATCCTTGGAGGGGCCAAGTAAAAGGACCAAATAGAGCTCGAGGAATAAATCTATGCAAGATGTTGCTACTTCAGCTACAATATCCATACAAGGCACTATAATGATTGGAAAGGAGGTGGTGAAGATGATCCTGGAATTAGAAGACTAGGGTCTTTTTGTTCATATTGTTTTGGTCCCTTTTGCTAGATGTTATAACTGGTTCCAATATCTGGTTCTTAGATTTTAAAACTTATTTGAGTTTCCAAGTCTCTGTAAAACTTGGGGTCTTTTATCTTATGGTCTAGTTTGGTGGTTTCAGGTCCCTGTAAAACCTGATTTTGATATTGTTTTGTAGTAGGCTTTAGGTTTGTTTTTCTTGTTGGGTGTTATTGATGTATCTTTCTTACTTTGTTTTAGGGTTTTGGGGTCCCTTCAAAACCTAATTTTACCTTAATCTAAAACAATATTTAAAATATTATCCAAAATTATTTTCATGGGCATTTAAAGGCATGCCTAGAATTGACCCAAAAGTGGTAATGCATAACATTGTATTATACCCAAATGCAAAACTAGTAAAAAATATCAAGAAAATACACCCATAAGTAAATTTGTTAGGCAAATATGAAATATAAAGACTTTTATATGTTGGATTATTTAAATTTGTTGATTATCCTGAACGGGCATCTAATATAGTACTAGTGACAAAGCCTAATGGAGATATTCAATATTGCACATATTATCATAATTTAAACAAGGTTTGTCCTAAATATGATTTTCCATCACCTAATATAGATATTATTGTGTATTTTACTAAAAGATATGAAATTTTATCATTCATGAATGGTTTTTATACATATATCTAAATCAATATTAATCTTGAATATCAGGAAAACACATCATTTTTTACAACATGGGGGACATTTTGTTATATAGCCATTCTTTTTAGATTATAAAATGTAGTAATACCTTATGAATGAGTTATGACACATATTTTTCATGATTGCATATATAAAAGAGTCAAATATTATGTTGATGATTTATTAGCCAAATCAAATCATCGACAAGACCATGCTACTAATTTATGATAAATATTGAAAAAATGAGGAAATATAATGTATGTTTAAATCTAAAAAAGTGTCTTTTTAGTATCCACAAGAAAATTATTAAGTTTTATCATTTCTAAAAAAAGGCATTGAATTTGATCCCAAGAAAATCAAATCTATATTCAATATGCCACCACCAATAAATTTAAATAAATTTTAATTTTTTCAAGGTCGTATTCAAGGTATCAAATTTTTTATGGCCTAATTATTAGATAAAATGTAATATTTTACAAGGTTACTCAATAAATATGCCAAATTTGAATGGGATGAATCTTATCAAAAAAAATGATGCAATTAAATAGTATATTCTCAACCCACTTATGATTATGCCTCCCATTTCAAATCAACCCCTCTTATTATGCGTATCTACCACCAATCATGATTTATGTACTTTTCTCAAAAAACATGATGAAAATCATCATGAATGTGCCATTTACTACATTAGTCATATATTTCTTGATTATGATCAAAATTATATTGCCATTGAAAAGTTATTCTTATCCCTTATTTTTGCCACAAAAAAAATGTGACATTATTTACTTCATAATGAAATTTATGTCATCACTAAGGTTTATACACTAAAATATATTTTATCAAAACTAAATTTTTCAAGGTGTATAGCAAAGTGGATAATGTTTCTTTTTTATTTGAATTTTATCTCACAAAAGTCTATTAGAGGGAAATTTATTGTAGATCAATTCATTGTTGCCCCATTACATGATCCACAACCTATTACTAATAAATTTTTAGAATAAGTTAATTCTTATCATGGTGAAAATGACACATGGATCATGCATTTTGATGGATCTAAATGCACTAAAAGTGTTAGGCCTAGAATTACCTATGTTACTTCCTAAGGTGAACACATGTCTTTTACTTTTCATTTTGGATTTTCTTTCACAAATAACATAACCCAAGATGTATCTATAATATTAGGATTATTAACCAAATAAAAGTTGCACAACTAATCTTTACATGTATATGGTGATTCATACCTTGTCATCAATCAAGTTTTACATGTCTATAAAACCAAGGAAGATAAGTTCATCCCCTATATATACATTATCTGATGTATCATAGTACACTTATATTCTATCTCCATTGAGATCATTCCTTGAATATATATTGTACATGATGATGTCATGGCTAGAACTGCATATTTAATATTAATTAATATTAATAATGTTCATGAAACATCCATTATATAATAGTTACACAATCCTTTAGTTGATATTAAAATTATCAATGCATTAGAAGTTCTTGTAATCACCCAAAGTGCATATAATATAAAATGATGTGTGTGTGTGTGTGTGTGTGTGTGTGTGTGTGTGTGTGTGTGTGTGTGTGTGTGTGTGTGTGTGTGTGTGTGTGTGTGTGTGTGTGTGTGTGTGTGTGTGTGTGTGTGTGTGTGTGTGTGTGTGTGTTACATAAATCTAATTTTCCTAAAAATATTATGCAAGAGAATAAAAAGTGATTTCAATATTAGCATATTATTGTAATACCTTAGGCTATTTGATAAGGTATAGTCCCTATGTATGTGGTTATAATGGTTTTAACCACTTAGGTAAATAGGTTAGATGGGCCTAGCTGTTTTATGCTACCTAATGTTTATGGTTCCACCCACCTCCTTATTTCTTGGGTGTTTCTTTTATGCCCATATAATAGGTTTCTATGTATTATTTATGTACACTGGTTAATTCATTTCTTCATCTCTTTGTTAAACCTAATATTATAATCAGATCTTGCAATTTAGGAATCTTGGGAGGAAACCTATGAAGCAAGAGAGGATGGTCTTGTCATGGAGAGCTGTGAGAGTAAGAAATTTATTTATTTTTCCTATGACCTGCCATTTAAATTAGAAGAAAATCCCAAAAATTCATTTGACCACTATTTTTTGTGATTGTTATTTTTATAAAAAAAAATGACTTGGAATTCATCTATTGGATCAATTGGGATTAAGTTTCACTAAGTTATTTATCCAAAAATTAAATTTGAAGTTATTTGGTTGGTCATTTCTATATGGTTTAGGAAGGAGACTAAATTTTCATTCAAGCACTATTTTTGGCATGTGAGGGATCTAAAAAATTATATTTTTTGAGAGAATCTCATTAGATCTGACAGCATCTTATTTGGATGAGTAATTTGTCTAGAATCTACATCTAAAGTTTTGCAAGTTGGCCAATTCAAACAGGTCATTTTTAATTGGTTGATTTGTTTCATGCAAGATTTTATGCTAAATTTTATTCCAGCGAATCAAAAATAAGGTGCATTTTTTTAATTGGAAAAATCAATTTATTTTTTTAAACTTTAGAAATTGATTTTTACCAAAGGTTTTGCCTCAAGGAACACATTTAATTGTGTTGGGAGATGATTGTAAAGATAAATCAATTAAAAATTTCACCATTTTTTGGGTTTTGTATATGGATGTTTGATGCAGGAGCATCTGCATTCAAATTTGATTTATTATATTTTCCCTCCCATATGCTTTTTACTGAGGGGTAATTGTAAAGAAATAAATAAAAGTAAAAAGGTAAGTATGGGCTGTTGAGAAAATCAAGGAATGGTTGAAATGATTTTTCAACCTTAGCATATTGTTGTAATTGAAAACTGTATTTTGTTTTGTCAAAAGCCCAAGTTGGGCGCAGAGGTTAGAGAAGAGATTTTTGGTTTATTAAAAGCAAAAGAATAGTCATTAAGAGAGAGAGAGGGAGGAGAGGTATGTAGAAGTAGAAGTAGGATCTCTTCAGGGAGAGGAGGATGGCCTCAAATATTTTCTATTAAGGTTATTCTTAATAAACACAAAAATAGAGACATAGTTAAGAGTGGAGGATGCATTGAACGCAACAAAAGCAGTCGTTGAGGAAGGAATTGTTGTTAAAAGAAGGTATGCTCTAAAAATGTTGAACAGAATATTGGTACAGGTATTGTTAAATGAGCTTTGAGCTATCCTATGAAATTAATTACAAAGAATGCAAATTGAGCAGCAGATTAGAATAGAAATTTGTCGATTGACAACTGAATCTCATTAATATCTGTAATATGAATCTCATTATCTTTTAAATAGTTGGTCTTCATGTTTACTGGGTATCAAAACTGAAGGTCACTCAGTAGAATATTCAGTGATCTATTTTGCCCTGTACAAATGGTGCCTATGCTACTGTCTATTAATGAAGTGTTTTGTTTGTAAAACAAAGATTGTCTGACCTGTAACTCGCGTCCTTATGCGTCCAATCCCAATCTATGTGAAAAGTCATCACGTATGGGCTGTTGATGATTGTATGATCAAAGTGTTTGCATTTAGTTCCTATCGCCTGAAGATGCATGGTCCAGGGGCAGATATTTCAAAATGTCACAGGATTTTATTATGATAAATATTTGCGTAGACATCAGATGGCTGTGCATTCAAAGTTTCTATTTCTTAAAGTTATAATTATTTTTAGAAAACTCTATGGACTCTACGCAGTCATAAACCTTGACTGAAATGAAATAGGCTGAGAAACAATGTATGATGCTTCAAATCAACACCTAGTTTGTACCATATCTGGTCGACTATAAGCAAAGGGTTTCCATTGGAGCAATTCTACTGCAGCCAAAAAATGTTAACAATTGGTCTGGAACGTGTTACATCACCCCCCGGATTTGCCTTCAGTTCTTCTTGACCAATTCATCGTGTGCATCGACTATCCGTTGGTTTCACTTGTATCAAAACTTGTCATAGCGTAGCTACTTTATTTGCAAAATAGGGATCCATTTCATCCAATTTATTTGTACATTAACTCGACTAGAACGTCACGAGAGGATGGTCAGAAGGTTGCCTTTGAAAGTGATGGTTTTGCCATTTACGATGTAATGAATGGTGTCTTTAATGAGATACGAATAGTGGTTATAGGACAGGCACTTGGCCATGCTTGCTTACTATTTGCAGCAGGAAAGAAGGGATGGCGGTATATGTTTCCTAATGCCATAGCTGGACTTGAAGAACCCCGTGTATTTGCAAGTGGACAATTGCAAGAAGCTGATGTTGCCATTAGAACTAAGGAAGCTATTCACGACAGAGATCTTACTATAAAGCTTTTTGCTAAGCATACTGGAAATTCCTCAGAGGTGATTGCAAACTAAATTATAGTTGTGATTCAGAGCTTCTTTACTGTTTGTCAGCGCTATATATATATATATATATATATATATATATATATATATATATATATATATATATATATATAGCTCGATTAAGTGTGAATAATTTTCTTTATGTTGCTCCATCTTCCTCTGCCCCCATCCCAGTATAATTCTAATGTACTTGCTTGTCAAGAAAGAGTATAGAACAATAGGGACACCATTATGACAGCATCAGGCATGTATGAGGTTAACAAGAGTTATGAATTCAATGAAGTGCATCAATTTGGTATCTGACCTGTAACTATTTAAGGCTGTCATCAATGTTAAAAGAGAATAAATTTTTGAAATTAGAATTGTATATCTTCTGATTTAATTGTTTTTGTCTATTTTTTGGTATTTTTTATGATAGAAAGTTTAAAATATCTCAAATGGTGTTGAGTTTTTTGTTAAAAACTGGAGGTATTAACCAATTTATGATTTGAATCAGTGGGTAGGAGGAATTTTGTGTAAATCATTATATTTTTTTATTTTTTATTTTTTGGGAAAAACTAGGTCAAAATGGCTAGTTTACAACACCTCTTGTTGTCAAATTCACAAAAATTGACAAGAAAAAGTTTTAGTTTGTGGAGTCACAAGGTTTTGGTGATATGTGAATATTGTAATCTTGATCAAATAGTGTTTGATGAAGAGAAAAATCCTTCCACTGGTAATTATGACTATGATAAACATCCTCGTGAGGCTCTTATGTTGTTAAAACTATCAGTAATAGATAATTTAATCTTAAAAGTTAGAAATGTGACCAATGCACCATCTTTGTGGACTAATATTACTTTCAAATATCAAGCTTCTAAAGCTGATAGGGTATTTTATTTGAATAATTTATTATTTTCTACTAAGATATAGGAAGGTGGCTCTATTTTTGAGTTTTTGTTGTAGATCAAGGACATCAGTGATTAGTTGAAGGTTATGCAAAAGCCTATTGATGATAAAGTTTTATTACTCTAGTTATATATAATCTTCTACATTTATTTGAGTCATTTATGGAGTCCTTTCACATGATTGCTAAGACACAAACTTTGGACTTTGAAAAGTTGTCCACATTGTTTTTACAGAAGGATAGATGATAGGAGTAAACAATGTTGTCTACATTTAATTCTATAGAGAGTGCATTATTCATTAAGGAAAAGGGTAATTAGTTTGGTAAAAATACTATTTCTATGATAAAAACTTCACAAGTAAGTGGTTCTAATAAGAGATCTAAGTGGAAATGTTTTTATTGTAAGTAACCTAGTCATCTTAAGAAAGTTTGCAAGAAAAGACAACAAGATATGGTTAACCCTAGAAAGAAAGCTCATCATGAAAATATATTTGAAAGTAAAGGTGAGGAAACATCTCTTGATTTTACTTTCATGGCTTCTAGTGGTAATTCTATAGTTGATTGATCTTGGTACTTTGATTCAGGGGCATCTTGCCATTAAACATGCCATAAGGACTGGTATGTGGATTTTATTGAAAATGGTAGTAGTAATGAATTTGTATATTTGGAAGATGGTAGAACTCATTTTATTAAGGGATATGGTAATGTTGAGATCAATTTTAATGGTATAGTTTAGTATACATTTAATAATGTTAGGTATGTGCCTGATATGAACAAAAAATTGCTTTCAATTAGTGAGATCACTACAAAATTTGATTTTTTCATAAAATTTCAAAAACAACAATGTTTAGTCACTACTAGAGATAACAAGATTATTTCTATAGGGACTGATGAGAAATTTTTTTATAAGCTTGCAGATCCATAAAGGCCAAAGGAAAGTGCATTTGTAGTGATCGATAACACAAGTTCACTATGGCATGAAAGATATGGGCATTGGAATTGATAGTATTTGAATACATTGAGAAATATTAATATGGTTAAGGGGATTTATTTTATTAAAGATAGTCATCATGTATGTACTAGATGTCAGTTGGGGAATCAAGTTAGACATTCATTTGATGTTGGTAAAGCTTCAAGAGCTAAGGGAGTATTGGATTGGATACATGTAGATTTTCATGGTCCAATGTAGACACCTACCCCTTCTAGATTCCATTAT
Organism: Torreya grandis; assembly: GCA_037957365.1. Lineage (NCBI taxonomy): Eukaryota > Viridiplantae > Streptophyta > Pinopsida > Cupressales > Taxaceae > Torreya > Torreya grandis. Next base: position 5,243,481 of record JARHVA010000483.1, read on the forward strand.
TTGTTGTTTTTGGTTGATGATTTATCTAGGAAAAAGTGGGTATACTTTCTAGTAAATAAATATGATTGTTTTTCTAACTTCCTTACTTGGAAAGCTATGGATGAAAAATAGGTGGGATAATCAGTGAAATCTATTAGAATGAATAATCGGGGTGAGTTAATCTCAAAATAGTTTAAGGAGTTTTATGCCACTGAAGGCATACACAGATAGTACACTACCCCTTACACTATATCAAAACAAAGTTGTGGAAAGGTAAACTATGATGTTGATGGACATGGCTCACTATATGGTCTAAAATAGAAATGTCACATATAGATATTGTGTAGAAGTAGTAAATATGATAGTGTACATCCTTAATATAAGTCCTATAAAATCATTGGAGAATATGACTCCAAAGGAGGCTTGGTCAGGTTAAACTCTAAATGTAAGTGTTTTTTGAATTTTTGGTTGTGTAGTTTTTGTAGTTATTCCTAGTCAAAAGAGAAGTAACTTGGATGTGAAAATAAAAGAATACATGTTTGTGGGTATAGTGACTAGTCAAAGGCCTACAGATTACTTGATGTTTGTAAAAACAAATTTTTGGTAAATAGAGATATCATAGTAAATGAATAGATGCCATACTTTACATCAACTGGTATAGTTTCAAATATTCAGTCACTATTTTCTTCTAATGATTTTATTATAAGTTGTGATGTGAAAGTTGAGTAGGATTATATTTCATCAATAGAATCACATTCTAGGGAGGGAATTATTACAATCCATTATGAGGTTCCATTAGAACAACCAAAAAATCCAAAGTGGTATTCTTCCACAATAAAAGTATTAAAGGAAGGATACTTGCCACAAGGTGTGGAAGGAAGAAGATTGAGATCAGGAAAGTAGTTTGGTAATAGAGGTAAACATGACAATTTTGATCTAAAAACTATTATGTCACATGTATTTGAGCCTAATTCATTTTTAGAGGCCAAAGGGAAGTGAGAGTGGGAATCAGCTATGCAATTAGAATATGATTCCTTGATGAAAAACAAGACTTGGGAGCTGATAGAGCTACCACCAGGAAAGAAGTATATTAGTTGTAAATAGATTTACAAGGTAAAATTCAAAGCTTATGGTTCCTTGGATAAACACAAATCTAGATTTGCTACAAAATGTTATGCACAAGAAGAAGGGGTTGACTATGAAGATACTTTTCCTCTTATTACCAAGATGGTAAATTTTCATTTGAATGTTGTTATTGTTGCTCATTGGATGATAGGTGTATCAAATGGATGTCAAGAGTGATCTCTTGAATGGAGATATAGAGGAAGAAGTCTACATGGTTTAGCCATAGTATTTTTAGATTTTTAGTAAGGAAAATATTGTTTGTAGGTTGATCAAGTCCTTTTATGGACTTAAGCAGGCTCCTTGAGCCTGGTATATGAAGATAGATTCATACCTTAGGAGGTCTAGTTTCAAAAGGTGTAATTATGAACCAACTCTCTATGTAAAGGTGTCTAGTGATGACATATTGATTTTCATTATATATGTTGATTATATAACAATCACTAGTAGTAGTGCTAGTCTCATTTAGTAAATGAAGGATGATATTTTTTGTACTTTTGACATGACAAACTTAGGAATATTAAAATATTGTTTAGGTGTTGAGTTTTTTCAAGGTGATTGTGTTGTATTCATGTCATAGAATAATTATGACAAATCATTGCTATAAATGTTTAAAATGATGGATTGTAACCCAACTCAAACACCTATGAAATTTAGAGCTAAAATTTAATTGACACTACTTCACCTTTGGTCAATGAAATAATGTATTGATAGCTAGTGGGTAGTCTCATTTACCTCATTACCATTAGACTAGATATATGTTTTGTAGTGAGTTTTATATCTTGCTTCATGTCTAAACCATAATTACATTAGTTATCTGAAAAATGGGTATTAATATATATCAAAGCTACTCTTAACTTTGGCATATTGTATAAGAAGTCTTTAGATTTTGAGCTTTTAGGATATTCTGACTCTGATTGGGTAGGATAAGTAGATTTAATAAAATATATAATAGGCTATGTATTCACTCTTGTTTCAGGAGTTTTCTCATGGTAGATCAAACTAAAAACTATAGTGGAATTATCTTCAACATAAGTAGAGTATAAAGTTTTGGTCAATGCAAGTTGTGAAACTATGTGGATAAATAAAATCTTGGAGGATCTTTGGTTTGAGTCATAAAAGCCTACTTTGATTTTATATGACAACCAGAGTGTTTTAAATATGGTGAAGAATACATTATTCCATGATAGGACTAAACACATTGAGGTTCACCATCATTACATCTGATAGTTCGTTACAAATGAAGACCTCAGTCTCTTTTATTGCCCCACTATAGAGAAGCTAACTGATATAATGATCGAACCACTTCATTCAAAAAAGTTCATTAAATTTAGGGACAACTTGGTCTTATTTATAGTTTGATCATTAAGGTAGGGTATTAGCATATTATTTTAATACCCTTATGCTATTTTCTAAGGTATAGTCCCTATGAATGTGGTTATAGAGGTTTTAACCACTTAGGTAAATAGGTTGCATGGGATTAGCTATTTTATGCTACCCAATGTTTATGGTTCCACCCACCTCTTTTTTTTCACATGTTTCTTTTATGCCTATATAATAGGCTTCTATGTATTGTTTATGTACACTAGTTAATTCATTTCTTTATCTCTTTGTTGAATCTAATATTCAATGCCTATCCATTCACTATGTACTCATTGTGCATCCCTCTTTAAATGATATTTTGATGTAAAATTATTACAATTTCTAAATAATTTTAAATCTTAAACATCTTACTTGAATTTCATAATAATGAATGCAGATACCAATTTAGCAGTAAGACTATGTCTTGCAAACTCTTACATCAAGGAGACTATTATGCAATAATGGAACAATAATGTCATGAATATACTAAATTATGTTCCCAATGTCAAATACATAGCAATATCAATCATGTTGTATTATATGTTCTAAAATATATTATCTCTCCATGGCCTTTATCTCTTTGTGTCTTTTATTTAATTGGTAAAATAAATCTAAAATCATTAAAAGGATAAAATTTTATCATTTCTGCCACCAAATATTTTTTAAAATGTGTAGAATATATACCTTTACAGTATATAACAATTGAGGATATTTTAAATTTCATACTAAGACATATTATCACATGATTTGGATTACCTTATATAATTGTAACAAATAATGGTTCATCTTTAAAAAATAAAACACTTAAAATGTTTTGTGCTAAGTTTAGAATATGTTAGACTTTCTTCACTCCTTACTACCCACAAGGAAATGGTCAAGCTTAAACAAATAATAAGACAATTAATAAAATATTAAGAAAGAGCATTAAAAAACATGAAACATATTGGCATAATCAAATCATATATTCTCTTTGGGAATACCACAAAAGTGTGGTGTGTACACACCATGAAGGCTACACCTTAATCTCTTATTTATGGAATATAAGATATACCCCCTTTCAAGATAGAAATACCCTCTCTATAAGTGTCATTAAATGTTATTATAAAAGATAATGAAATTTGGTAAAAAATCCTAAATAAATTGGAAATGGTTGATAAAAATTTATCTTTAAATTTTGAGTCTCATTAAATGACACTATAAAAGATAATGAAATTCATTAAAACAACCCAAATAAATTGGAAATGGTTGATAAAAAATGCTCTTAAAAATTGAAAGGTTTATCATGTATCAAACAAGCATATCGAAAGAAAATTAGTTATCATGAATTCTAAATTGGTGATATTTTACTTATGTAAAATCAAATTAATAATAATGCTCACAAGGAAAACAAATAAAAATTCAAACCCAACTAGTTGGGTCTAATCGTAATCACTAAAAGGATTGGCACAAGAGATTACCAATTATCCACACTTGAAAGAAAACCTATTGAAAATCTCATGAAAATCATACATCTATTTCATTATTATACTTGTATAGATATTACTTTCTATTTTAAAAATTTAAAAAAATTTCAAATATTGTAAAATACAAAAAAAAAATCATATATGTTGAAAAATTTAAAAAAATCACAAATATTTTTCAACACTCAAAATTAAGACCTCAAAATCATCTTCTTATGTTACTCTCTTACTAATTTACACATTATTTATTTCATGTCAAGTAGATACTATATTTTAGTTTTCAATACAAAATAATTTTCACAAGGTATGTGACTATGACATAGGACATACTTTTGTATGGTTTATCAATGTTGGGCTTCCCTTTTACCTAGAAATCTTGCTAAGTTGGGGGAATATCTTTATTATTCATGAAAACTTCAATAGGTTATATCTATCCACAAATTATCTACCATGTTTATTTATATATCATATAAATGTTTTGTTAATCATGCATACTTTACATCGTTTAACATGAATATGTTATTTTATAATAATGACAATGATAAATATGGTTGATGTAGACTAATATTATTTTCTCTATGCTTCATTTTACATTCTTAATTCACTACTTGATATGTTATGAATTTTTGTTTATTATTTACACCCTTGGCCTTGTGTGTGAAACATATGCATGTTCTCATTTGCATAGAATCATCGTGTCATTTACATGTGTCCCTTGGTTGTGTGTGTTTATATGGCATTCACATGTCCCTTGATGTGGTCCTTAGGTCAAGAATGTGTGGCATTTTATATATATTATGTGGCATTATTTGACATTGCTTGTACGATCATTACTTGTTATTATGGTGTCATGATTCATTTCATGCATTGATGATTTTATATACTATAATATTGTGCCATAATACATATCATGAAAATTGTTTGTAGATGATTCAATGTTATGTTCAATATTATTATGCAATACAATTAAAAATTTTATATGTATTACATGATTACATCTTTCACATATTTTAAAGTTCTATTTTGAGATTAGTGACTTGCAGGCTATATCTCTCATCTCAAAATGGGGGCATCATAATAAGATTTTCATGAACAACAAATTTCTAATTTATGATAGTATATAATTTTCATAATTATAACATGAATCCAAAAAAAAATAGATAATGGGGCATGTGACACATATGTACATTCACTCCTATAGTCACTTGAATATATATTCACATATACTTGATGCATATTCATGAGCATGTGAAAAAAAATTACAAGTTAAAGGTTTCAAGTACTTATAAGATTTAAATGGCATTTAATATCAACTCATTAAAGATATAAGATGCATGACATTCAGTCTTGTCCATGTTTCTACGTGGAATTTTCAAGTTTCATTTTTTCAAATTTCAAAGGTTTTAAAAGTAAAATAAATATAATTGAATCTTAATCCATATATAGTGATGTGATTCATTTCATTTTGTAAGCAATCCATGTTAGAGTCTATTGATATTAAACATCTATGGTTGCACTTTTTTCATTTTAGTGAACCACACTTGGTGGTTCCATTGAGTGAGCCACATTTTATGGTTTTCCCCTTTCAATTATTTTACAAGATTACTCTACATATTCAAATAAGGGTTATGACATACAATCTCCCCAAATAAAGGTATTTCATTGGTTTTCAAATTGATATTTTATATCTCAATTATACACATGTTTAACATTTCTCAAAACATGTTTAGTGAGAGATACTGGTGGAGATTATATCTCACCAATTATACGAAAGAGCTTTCCTATATAGTTGTGTAATCTTTCATATGAAATATTAGGTGTGAGAAATAATACAGTGTGCTTTTTATTATTTTTTATTATCTGAGTATTTTCTCTGAGTATTTTATGTTTGGCTTTTAAACTCTATTTCAATATAAAACTAGATCTATTAAATGGATCATTTATTTTATCTGGTTACATATTATTATTGAACTTTTTTATTAACCAAATTTTGTGAATCAATGTCATGGGCATCTATCTCACCAACTATGTAGTTAACGAAGTTGGTATATGGAGCTTTAGGGTATTGAATTTGTTACTCTTCATGAATATGAGTAAGGGTTTTTTATACATTGACTTCCTACACTTGAGTTTCATAATCATAACTTTATGAATCAAGAGGCATATTTCTTGGGAAACACCAACGAAATACTTCATCAGCTATGTTATTTTTCACTATAACTATATCTCTATTAGTATTAGATATGGTTTTATATTTATAAATAGGTATTTCTATATTATGTGTTATCTCTCCACTAGATTAAGGAGTATTTTTATTTAAGGTAGGATTGTGTGGATATTAAGGTCTTTGCATTCATGTTTGCTACCTTTTTATGGTTTCCATCTTTTTATAGATAGTTTTAAGAACGTTTATAAGCTCATCCATTTTCATGGAATATTAGAAGTGCTTTGGATTTCTATAATAAGTATATTTGTATTAGATTTTTATGAATCTACATGGACTTGAATAGAGATAAACATCTCTAAAAATAATCGCATAGGTATCCTAGGGGAAATTTTTTTAACTTGAATCATGATATTTTATGTTATTACAATTATTTTATAAGCATTTAGTAGAGTGGTACCTCCAATATATTATATCATAATATAAATTTTAGAGTCTAAATCCCTGAGGTAATATGAAAATTACATTTGATTAGAGGGATGGAAGTACTTGGGATTCTATTCAAAGTATTTTAAAATATGAGATTAATTTCAAATAGAGGCCCTCTTTATGGTAGTGATATGTTTTAAGAGATAGATTTTTTCAACCTTTTCTATGAATATATAATATTAATAGGAAAGCTTTTAACCAATCAAGTTTTACCCCTTAATTGAAAATGCTAAGAGTGTGAGCGCAATGTCATCATCTATTATATGGCATATTAAACATTGGTTAGCAACATCTAGAATTTTTTAAGTTAGGGTAAGAGAGGTTTATCCCATGAAATATGGAAAATCATTTAAATTTATCCTGGGTATTGGATTATTCATAGCAATATTAAGTGCAATTCCATTTTCAAATGTGATAAAGGTTTGGTTCCTCTAATGAGTCATTAATGTAATAAGATGAATAAACCTATGTTGTCTATTAGGATATTTATTTTAGGGTGATGTGAATTTTATCCTAATAGGAGGAGACATGGTAGATATGAATCTTTGAACTAACTTACGACATCCTCTTTTTGGGGAAGTTTTAATAATTCAAAGTGTCCCCTTTTTCTAGTAGAATTTATCATCTCAATCCTTCACATAAGTTAGGAAACTAATCTTAGAATGTTGTGTTTGAGTAAAGATTTTTTAGGTGATAGTTTATTCCTCTTATGATATATGAGTTACAATTCTCACCAAAATCCTATATAGTATTGAAGTTAGAAATATCTATGAAAATCATAAAATCCCCTCCCACCAAGCATGACAAAAATGTTATTAGCTTAATTTTGTCTATTTTTTACAGCCTAAAAATTAGTTAAAATATAGGAATCTCCTCTAGTGTGGGATATTAATCTCTTATAAAAACCTACAAAGACAATCTATATTGTATCTACTCTAATGATAAAAATAAGCCAAAGCTATGATACACTATAATTGATGGGATTAATTACTTATATATGAAAGAATAAATCAATTCATCAATTTAAGAATGTGATTTAAACACAGTTTAATTTAATGAGACTTCAGGGTGATGTCTTAATTGAGTGTAGTAATGAAATTAGAGAAGTAATATATTATTAAAGGGTGGACAAATAAGAACCACACTTATATATATATATCAATTTCAAAAGTATACATATAAGTAAATCGTAGTTAAAATTAAAAGGGTTCATATTAATTAATGCATGAAAAATAATTAAGGGTTATATATTTTGATATAAGAATAAAAGGATTTTAATATATAAGTAATCAACATTTTCTCTACGAGTGCCTGATAATTATGAAAGAAAAAATATAGATAAGAATTAAAATATTAGCTGCTAAGTACTTGCTCATTAATTGTATTCAATTCATTTATATGTAGTTTTCATGCCTTTTTTATGTAATTTCAATCATGACTTGTATGCATGGTATAACTCATATTAAAACATTGTGCATGTCATTAATTTAATTCTCAACATGGATTTTCCATTTTATATTACTTCTAATTTTGTTCTTGATATGACTATGCATTTTTGTCCATGTCACTCTACTTATTTTCAAATCTAAGACCTTAAAAACATTCCCATAATTTTCATTTGATTTTCCTCATGCAATAGCTCTCTAATATTATCTCTATAAAAGTGGGTGTAGATAGATAGAGGATTTATGAATGGACCAAGTTATGTAGATAAGCATATTTGCATTTATTTATAAAAAAATATATCTTTGATATTTTAATTCTCAATTACCTTTATCTTTTTTATGTTTTTGGTTTCATAACTTTGTAAAAATAAAAATTCATAGATCAATAATATAGAGCATTGATTGAATGGTGTGAGGATCTTTCCCATGCTTCAATCATAATTTTTACCATTGGATCCTTATTGGTTAATCAGTTGGAGATATTTATTTGAGAAACAAATCAACCCATGCCACTAGATATAGGCTAATCAAATGGGTTGAGGTTTATTGCTAGAAGGATTATGGGACCTAGGATCCATACCTTTTAATTATAATCTTGAATTTTAAAACAAGTAGAATCATATGGTTGGAGATCAACATATAAAATATGATCCAATTGTCTAAAATTACTGAAGGATTTATCCACCTTACATTTTTTGTGTGCACTTTCACTTTTCAAAAGTTTTAAATGTTGGATCCTTAGATCTAATAGCTTGATATCTTTTCTTCAAAGTATTTAATCCAATGGCCTAAAGCATTTCTCATAGATTTCATAATCAACTTAATTAAAAATAACTATTGTCATTATATTTAATAAGATCCAAGGGATTGAAATTTATACTTGGATTTTTATACTTAATTTTGTGAATCATTTTATACGATAGCTGATGAAATGAGAAATAAAAAATGATTATACCATGATATAAGAAAATTTAATATTTTTTATGTAGTTGAGACTTGATAATATGAATCAATAGATCATTAAAACTATCAAAATACTTTGAGGATACTATTTCACTTTTATGAATCCTCCACACATTTTAAACAAGAGAGAATAAATGCATTAACTAAACCTAGACCTACATGAGGAAATTTGAAAAAACTCCATTAATTAATAAGTGAAAGTGATAAATCACTCTCATTTCACCTTCTATATTTTATGAAATGTGTTATTAATTCCTTGAATTAAAAATCATTGGTTTAAAAATTTGAATCTACACTTAGTTTGGTCAAAAATTTCAGGGGCTAGAATTAGGGTGAACCCTAATTCACATCAAGACATTTTTTGTTTCAAGATTTCCAAATGACTTGTATCACCAAGGTTAATAATTCCATGTTTACTATTCAAATGTGTCTTAAACTACCTCCATTCCCTATGATCACATAGTTTTATAATCACTTCATTTTTATCATTAACTATTATCATGATATTTGTTTTTGAATGGTTATTATACATATTTTTAGCATTTTTTATACTTATGGCTCAATATGATATTATGTTCATAGATTATGAATAGTTTATTTAAAATAAGTCTCAATTACATTCCATATTTTTCTATTTAAACTTTCAAAAAAATAATCAACTTCATATTCCACTTTTATATTATTATTTAGGACTTATACGATGTTATAACCACTATTGTCAATTAATAACTAGGTCCTTATACCAAGGTTTACATCATTGACTAAATGTCAAAAATTGATTAAAATGGGTTTCCTATCTCTACAAGATCTTGTGTCCTTCACAAGACACCACACTCTAAATTATTTTTCTTAAAAATAGATCTTCCAGTCTAATAACCAATGCATGTGGAATCAAATAATTCAATACAACTCTCAATACAAGGGACATTTATGACCAAGTGACCTACAACAATAAATAATGATATCAAAATAATTATTTATTTCAAATAATATTCCTTGATTATATAACTATAAAAAAATACTTATTGGTCATATAAATCAAGTAGAAATTGTAATTATAGAGTTATTTAAGTGCTTATAGTGATATAAATTATAAACACTCTTAAAATAAATGATAAGGACAAATAAAATGTTGATAACCTAGACATATATGATTCAACTATTGATAATTTATAAAATGCATAGAGATCAACCTCATTCCTTATGCCTCTATGCTTTTACATTGACCTATAATCTTACATATAGGCTAAAGACTACTATCAGTTCATAATTTGATAATTTTTGAAGGTACAAAAATTTATGGACATTTGAACAATATAAATCTAAGGATGTTTAATGTGGTATGAAATATTTAGAAAAAATTATCATCATCCAAAAATAGTATTTCTAAAAAACCTCAAAATTATTGAGATAGAGAGTTAGAAGGAATATTTCCTACCTTTAACTGATGTTAAATCTAATAGCTATATTTATGTGATTTTTCCCATTTATTATCTATTATGATTTAACAATTTAATCCTACTTGATTTCTAAAAATAAATGTATTCCTAACTATTACCAATCTCCCCTAAATACTCTCTCTCTCTCTCTCTCTCTCTCTCTCTCTCTCTCTCTCTCTCTCTCTCTCTCTCTCTCTCTCTCTCTCTCATCTCTCTCTCTCTCTCTCTCTCCTCTCTCTCTCTCTCTCTCTCTCTCTCTCTCTCTCTCTCTCTCTCTCTCTCTCACACACACACACACACACAAATATATAGTCTATAAGAATGGTGTATATGTACATACATACATATATATGTGTGTGTAGACACTAAAATTTAATATTTAAGTGATTGACAATGTTTAATCTTGACATCCTTACCTTAATTGGTCTATTTTCATTTATTTTAACATGAAATCTCTATGAGAGTATTTAATATTATAATCATTGGATTAAATGACACTCTAGGTAGATAGGGTCATAGTCTAGCCTTGTCTATTAGTGTGGCCTTATCCCCCACACTTCAATGATAACTTTTCAAATTTGAGACATTTCATATTAACTCTCCCACACTTTTATCAAGGTCAGTTAATGTAAATATTCTAAATATTTCTCTATTTAAGCACATCAAGGTCATTTAATATACATCTAACAATCACATGGATACTCTACTACACATTGATCAAAAGGGCACTAATTTTTTCAATTTCAATTCTTATTTATTCTAATAGTAAAAGGCCAAATCTAGAACTATTTTATTATAGGTCAATGGAATTCATTGTCAAGCATTCAATTCAATCTATCTAGTGGAATTTGTATAGAAAATATCAAGATTCAACATTCACTGTAGGAGGGAGAACTAAATCACCTTGAGGCCTTTTTGTGATATGTAGACAACACTTAAATTACATGGGCATTTATAAGGATAGCTTAGCTATTCCCCTTGCCTTATCTTCCATTTTTATTTGATCATTATTTGGTTTATTACATAATACATATTGTTTTACTTTATAAGGTCTCATATGCATGAAATAAACTCCTAGAGGATATCAATAGATTGTCATTAATAGTTGATGGCTCCAAGAATGAGAGATAAATATTTAGAAATTACATCATGAATATTGTTTTTCCACACAAAATATAATCATATATTATTTCAAGATTGCTTTTACAAAGAGAGGTGAATCTTTAAAAAAGCTTTACAAGTGGTCACAGGGAGAAAACCAAATTTATCATGTAACTGACTTATATAAAAATAAACTAATTAAAACATTAAATAAATAACTTTGGATCATTAAAAATAATCCAAAAAACTCCCCCTTGATCTAAATGGGTATATCATATGAATGAACTAGAGTAATGACTCTGAAGTCATTAAATAAACTTTGTCATAACTACAAATGGTGTACTATACCTCTTAGTACTAATCAAAACTGATGCCACTCCATATAGAAGCCTGCCCTATGAACTATAGCATAAAAGGTTGATGAATATGATCAAGGCCTGCTCATCCCCTGTTATCATTGTATTGTACTATAGTAGAATTTGATCAAATCCTATTCAACTACATTGACCCACATAAGGTCTCACATAAGAACCTATCCAAGTAACAACCCCATACTCTATATGGCACATCTCCTGATGCCCAAAAAAACATCGATGACCTTTACTCAACACTGCTAGTGCTATAAACCCCTATCAACTCATACTATCATTGATGACTGATAGAATTCCAATTAATGCTTAAATCTTCTGCCCTTATCAGGGGAGAGGTGAGAAGTCGTGCATCAAGAGAAACAAAAAAAACTAACTCTATCCACTCTATGTCATGAATATTAGATATAGAAAGATAAAAATGAAACTAAAATAAAAAACACAAGCCAAAATTTACCATTCAAGCATTGAGCCCATACTCCAAGTGAATAGCTAACTAGAGAGGGTAATTATCGTCCAACCTCTAATAGATCCTCTAAACCTCTAATTATTGCTTAGATGGTGTCAATAAAAAGGATCATATGACTTGTAATGGAAGGTATTGTCTTTGAAAGCACAAATAAGAAGTGACAATGTGGGAATTGTCATTTTAAAGGTGTTGGTTTCCACCAAAAATGTACCTTTATACATTAGTTTCATTATATTGGTTGCAAAAATCATATAAGGACACTTCAATTTAAAAATTTGACCATTTTTTTGTGTCTATAACATCTTAAAACCTATAGTTTGACTAGTCACACAACCACCTTTACATAAAATAATGATTGGTCGAAGAAAAGTATCACAATACAAGGCTCTCAATATCGAATGCAAAAATCAAATGACTAGTTTTGGAGGTTTTGAACTCGTGACTCTTCTTGTTACAAAATAAAAACAAAATAGAACTTATCCTAAAATTATTTAAAATACATGAAAAGAGAATATTGTATTTGAACACTAGTATTTATGTGTTTAAATTTTTTAAAAAAATACTTGCATTCACTCATTCATTCATGAATTGATTTGTGGTAAAAATTGCCACTACACATTTGTGGACCCTATTTTAAACCTAATATTTGAGAAAATTAAATCAAATAAAAATATGAATACTTCTACATCATGCCATGACTGCTATAGGATATCATGTTTTTGTTGCAAACATCAATTATACTCAGAATTCCATAAGTTTCCACAAAGAAGAGTTATAGGTTGTATAACATTGTACAAACTAGGGTTTAATTGGATTTAAGCTTGATAACATTAAATAGAATATCATATCATAAATTTATTCAAATTAAATTCCATTACTACATTTATGGATCATACAGATTCATGGATAGGCTGTATAAGTGCATATATTACTCCAACTGGGGTTTGAAATCCATATAAAATAGTAAAATAGATCTTTAAAATTATTTTCAAAGCATACAACTGTAAAACTATTGCATCAAAAATAACATTTTACTCTACTTGAGCTTTGGATGGATTCTAATGTCTTCAAATATATTCAAAATTTTACTCTTTTACACATGGGCCTTCATGTAAACTTTTACATTCACCTTCACGTGGCTCGGGCTTCACATTCACATTCAAATCCTTTTTGATGTGGCTTTGATACCACTAATGGATCCAGGAATGGGAGATAAAGATTCATAAATTGCATCATGAATATTTTTTCCCACACAAAATATAATCATATATTATTTCAAGATTCTTTTTACAAAGAGAGGTGAAGCTTTAAAAAGCTTCACAGGTGGTTACAGGGAGAAAACCAATTTTCATGTGTAGCTGACATATAAAAACAAAATAATTAAAACATTAAATAAATAACATTGGACCATTAAAAATGATCTAACAATAGTTGCATGTACTCAAATAGAAAAATCACTCACATAGTCAAGTAGGATGTAGTTTTAGTCAATAGAAAAGGTTGTAGTGCACCCTGTCCACCTAGATCAGACTTGACCTAGTACATCACATACTTTAAATTTTTATTATGATATAGTTTATATATCCTTCCATATAATTTATCATTAGTAGTCATCATAAATTATATCCAAGCTTGTTTGCACATTTTGTTTAAATTTACTATTTATAACTCATTTCAAATTACTTAATTTTACAATATTTTACATTTATATTTTTTATATTATATAGATCTAAAAGAGTTTTTAATAGTTTTATGTTTATTATATTTCATTTTTAAACCTAAAAAATAATATTAAACATTCTCGTGAGTCTATAATTATTTTTAGAACATTGTTTGTTGTTTGCTTGATTTTTATCCTAGGATTTCATATAAATTTATATAAATTCCTAACATTGAAATAAATAAATTTCAACCTCGGATATGAATTAGACACCATGAATAAATATTCTTCAACCTTGGATACTTATTTGACACTAAATAGATTATCTTGTCACTTAGATAAAAATCTAACACTGAAGCATTTCTCTTCGAACTTGGTTTGAATTTTTTTGATATTTATATAAAAAAATATTTTGATTTTATTCTCTTTGTTTTCTATTTCATTGTTGCTTATTTTTAGAAATTGTGTTCCAATAGTTTTAAAACTACTTAGTGATTGTCATTACAGACTAAGTGGTGATTTGTTTTACAAACATCATGGTGTTGGGTGTACTACCCCAATACTAAAGACATTATACAACACTAAACATGGAGTTAGCTTTTCCATACCTTAAAATATATATTTTTATTACTGGTAAAAGATGGGTTTTTTTGAGCTAGGAACCCATACCCTAGAAATGAAACAAAAAACCAAGGCATAATAATCCAAGGTTTATAATAATATCAACTACGTTGAAACCATATAATCCCAAAAAAGAAGCAGCAATGGCCTAACAAGCCATGATTTTCAACAAGAGTAGCTACACTACAACACAAAGCAACTAAATAGCTAAATCACAATAAGGAAACAATTGAATCAAATGAAACATTGGAATAAAAATATTACTAACTAATTTCATCCTCAATGGGTTTTTACTAGGATCCATTAAACCTATTTGAAATAATCCTTCTAAGTAGGGCAAGAAAATCCAACCAGCAAAACACCAACTAAAGTTCAGTAGAGCAAATATACTAACCAAGCATTCATCATGAAACAAAATCCAAGATTGACCAAATAAAAATCAAAGGACTAATGTTTTAATCCATGGGATTTGATCAAGATGATAACATGGAACTAGTTCTAAACCTGTGGGACCAAAACATACATAGGGGTTTTGAATGGTGTTGAGGGTCAACATACCCCCATTTCTAAAAAATGGGGACCCATGTCTCAAATTATGAAAATTTGTTCCTTAAAGATTAAAATACACTTGGTTAGAGTATCATTATCATGATTACACATTATTTTTTGTTTTAAAATCATCTACACTATGGTCTGGCCAACTGATTTGTTCATGGTTTTGCTTTAATCTTATCTAAAGTTATACTATTGGATATTTGTGTTTCAGGGTGTAGGTTTAATAGAGCCCATTTGGGGTTGAGCATGCTTAGGGTTTTTTTATGATTCAATTTTTCATTGATCCTTTTAACTAGACTTAGTATATAATTGATTCATTTTCAAAAACCCCAGCTTAATGTTTTACCTAGACCTTTTATTTCAAATTTAAAATTTGTAGGAGCTTTTATTTTAATTTTAAGAGGGAACAGTTCAAATGTCATGGACTTTTTTTAGTTCTTTGTCCTAATGCTTGGTCATATTTTTCAACACAACTAAACCTTAGTAAAAAATCTATGCTTAGTCCCTTTTTGTGTCCTGAGTCCCCCTTCTTGGTATTTCAACTATTTACAAGGTCCTTTTATTGTATGTTTCAACCTTATGGGTATGTCTTCTTGGGATTTTCCTTTGTAACTTTGTCCTGAAAGAACTACCCTTCAAGGTTTATGTTTTGGATAATTTTTCCAAGTCCTTGTGAAATTTTGTCCTAAATATTTTTTTTGAAGCTTATCCTTCAGGATTTTTTGAGGGGCACATACCCTTCAGGTTTTCTAAAATGATCCTTTGATCCCTCGAAACATATCCTTAAGACTTTTTGTTTAAGGCCAGTTTTCCTTTGGACCTTTTGGTTTAAGCCAATTATATTTTGAGATTGTTGTCCAAGATTTATATTATACATTTTTTCCAAAAAATTACCTTTTAGGACTTGTGTTTTCAATATTCCATTTCCTTCAGACATTTTGTCCCACAAAATTTGGTCTTCAAGAGAAATGTGTCAAACATTTTATTCAAGATAATTTCCCTAAAAGAATGATCCTTCAAAACTTTTGAAAGTGCCCTTTG
Source organism: Torreya grandis (assembly GCA_037957365.1). Lineage (NCBI taxonomy): Eukaryota > Viridiplantae > Streptophyta > Pinopsida > Cupressales > Taxaceae > Torreya > Torreya grandis. Next base: position 5,259,719 of record JARHVA010000483.1, read on the forward strand.
GATTCTTGAAATATCCCTTTAGGTTTTGTGTAAATTACCCTTCAAGAGCTTTGAAATGGACACTTGCCCTTCGAGATTATCCTTCAGCTTTTTTGAATGTGCCCTTTGGGGTTTTTTAAGGGACACCTTATCTTCAGACATGCCCTTTGAGTTTTTTGAAATGGTCCTTTGCCTTCCTAAATTATCCTTTAGACTTTTTAAATTTCTGTTTCCCCCATGAGAAGTTCCCTTTAGAACCTCTATCCTAGGAAATTTCCCTACCAAGTGTTTATTCCATGATCATTTTAATATGTTAGCCTAAGACTTTGGATTGAAGCCCTATCTTTTCAAATCAAAATGAGAACATTAATATAAGGCTTTAGCTTAAGTTCTTATTATTCCCATGCCCTAACTTCAATATTTCCTATTGTCTATAGTAACTGATCTTGCTTGGATTAATGGTAATGTTTTGGATGATCATGGATTCACCCCGTTCTAATGTTGATAAAACTTGTTGCTTATGGTGCAAGATCAATGGAATATCATTTGGGAATAAGCATGTTTAAATGTTTAAGCTGATCTTTATTTGTCATTGATTCAAGATTAATTGGATCCATGTTTAAACCATGCCTAATGTTTTAACTTAGGTCCCCTTTTAAATTGAATTCAAACTTGTACGGTGACAATTATCATACCATGAACTTAGTTTAATTTTTATCTTAAAGTTTGGTGTAATCATATTAAAATGCAATTTTTATAACTTGAGTATGACTTGTGACACCCAAACCATAGGTCTCTCCTACTCACTTACATAACCTTCTTAGGCATGTTTTCACTATTTCTTAATTATCCAAAGCCTTCTAGATTCAGCCCTGCTATCCTAGACTCCTCTCTTAGACATAAATATATCCCCTAGGGTCTTTTTCCCCTAGACAATAGTGCCATAGGTTGGACTATAGCACTGGGACCTAGGGTGTCCAATTTTAACACTGTTGTCCAAGTCCATAATAGCCTCAAACATTCAAATTTTCTTGAATCCTTATCTTTTCTATTATTAGCCTAATGTGAGTTTATCTAGCCTAGGATCACTCATTTCCATATAAAATCCCATTAAAAGGTCATTTATAAGGGTTGGAAATCATTCAAAAGGCAAAATATAAAAATATACTAAAGCACACTCTAGCAAATCTTTTTATTCTCTGCATACAGTGAACCACTATTATTTCTAGCCTATCCAAGCTCTTGCACCAGTCAGGAGTCATCTTAAGCTTTCCCAAATTTTCATACACTTACATTGCATACATAAGATTACACAATACACATTCAAATTAGGAGAACTACATTGGCCTTGATCCCTCTTTAGAGTATTGCTATTATGCAGTGTGCCCACACACAAGGTGTGATCATATGTTTAGTTCATATTACACACTAACCCCTTTTTCCATTTGGATTCAAGATCACCTATCAAGCATGAAGAAGAACTAGGATCATTAAAGACCAAATAAATTACACACAGAGCTTCATGAATAACCAAGACTTGATATTTTAGGCATAGGATCTCTCAGAGCAGATGAATAGAACTTAGAAAGCTCAAAAATCTTAGACACTAAAGACTATAACACCAAAATTTACACTAAATTGTTGGAGCTCTAGGTGTCCCATTTTTGGTGCTCCTATCTAGGTAGAGAATAGACTTATAGATCCTATTTTTGATAGTCTTCCAAGCTAGATCAGCAATTTACATCTTTCTCCTCCATCTTAGCCCAAAATCAATTATGTTTTACTCTCTATCCCCTTGTTTTCTATTTTTAGAAATAAATTAAGCACTTTTAGATTCAATAAATTAGCAGGTTAACTAAGGCACATTTATTTAATAATTTTCCCCTTAATCTATACCCCTTTACTATTTAGTAAATTAAACCTATAGTTTCCCAAATTTAGTAAAACATTTGGTGAACCCGACTTTGAATTTTTGCACAAAAATCCTAAAAAACCTAGGGATAATTACTTATATTTTTTTGAAATATTTTCTTGATTTTTATTGAATTTAAAAATTAAAAAAAATAAAAATTAATTGGAATATGTTAAATAATTCACTAAAACCCTAGTTTGCACATACTAGGTCCTATTTGCATACAAACACTTTTAAACTACTAGGAAAAATATATTGCTAATTTTACAAATATTTTTAGATTTTTCCTAAATTTTTCAAGCTCAATTCTACAAATTTATAACAAAATTTTCAAATTATTACATTAATTTTGTAAAAAATCATTTCAAAGCCCTAGTTACATCAACTAAATCCTAATAATTTTCAAGTAATATTCCACTTATTTTTTGCAAATTTTGATTGAATATTAAAATCAAAAAATCACTTCAAATTTCAAAAATTCATAGTAAATTCCAGAAATTTATTTGTCTCAAAACCTTAGTTGCATCTAATAGGTCCCATTCAAGCAAGTAATTTCTCATAATTTTATAAATTTTATCTTGCATACTTAGCTTAGAAAATCAATTTCAAATTAAAAATTTCATAGTGTTTTGCAAATAATATTTCTAAAAAATCCCTAGTTACATATACTAGTTCCTACTTTGCTTGTTATGGTCTTACATTACATGTTTGGCAAATTCGTATCCTTTTTTATGTAAATTCTAAACTACTATTTTAGAATTTTTTGTTTATTATATCTAATACTTTCCAATTTTATCACATTAGATATTATAACTTATTGCAAAACATTCAAACACATTTCAAATTGTTTTCCTACTTTAACAATGGCCCAATATACTGGCTTTGATGAAACTGATAAAAGATAGCTTCAGGAACTCTTAACCAAACACCCAAATATGCAAGATGACATGATTAAAATCCTCTAAGAGGAAAAACAAAAGGTAATAAATGATCAATCTTCTCAAAATATAGAGCCACCAGTTGCACATGACACTACGGGGGCAACTATGTCACAACAACCCCTATAGTAGCCCAACCTTCTTCTATGCCACCAGTTATAGCTAGTACATCCCTATCTCCTGATGTGGTATCCCTTGTGTAAGATATTCAATCTCTTTAATCCAAGGTGAAACATCTTGAGAAAGGTACAACTAGATCTACACAAGCATTAGACTCCTTCACTCTATTATATACACCTTTGGCACAACATATAGCTGCTACACCCTTGCCACCTAGATTTCAACCTAAGCTCACTCTTTATGATGGAAAGGGTGATCTAGAGACACATTTGAGTGACTTTTATGCAACATGTTTGGATTATGTACCAAATGACTAGCTATTAACTAAATTATTTCTAAGAAACCTCAATATTATGCATTACAATGGTTTTACAGTTTATCAAATTAGTTCATTGATGCATTCAATCATCTTACCAACATGTTCCTAGCATATTTCAGTATAAATATCAGTGATAAAGTTTCATATGACTAAATTTCATAAAAAAAATAGAAATCAAATAATCCTCTCACCAAGTATGTTCTTAGATACAAGACCATATTGGCTAAGATGACTAGCCCTATAGCAGATCAAGAATTATAGGACCTCTTCAAATAGAGTCTTCTATTGATTTTACATGTGCTAATCATGTTCAAAAATATCTCTTCTTTCACTAAATTATGTCACACTTCATATTGTTATAGCATTGAATTTTAATTTATCCCTATAACTAATAAGTTCTAAAAGTCATATATGCAACCTTATTTTATTAATAACCCTCAAAATGTTCATGTTATTAATACTTGATGACGTAAATTCCCTTGTGTTCCTACCCCCTCCATTGATTAAAAACCCTCAATCTAAGGTATTTGACATCTTAGATAAATTAAATAACACTAATGTCAATATTTCATTATTGGATCCTTTGCAAATAATTTCAATATATAAATATATTTTATATGAGGCATTACATAATACACTTTTACCTAACAATGCTAAAGCTCCTTACATAACTTCTATTATTAACACTATTTATTGGATAGAGGAAAGCATATCTTTTGAAAATTAATATCTTCCCCAAAGTGTATTATTGATTAATATTTACCTTTATACATTAAATTATTTGTACAAAATAAGGTTGTTAAAAGAGTACTTGTTGACAATGGATCAAGATTAAACTTTTGTAACCTCTCTTTCCAAAATCTACATAATGAACAATGATCTCACCCATTTGGATATGAAAATTTGTTACATCCTAATTTATACCATGGTAGAAAACTATTACGGATTTATATTTGGAAACTTTTTACTTAATACTATGGATGTGCAAAATTCATTATTTTCATAGTTAATTAACATAGTTGATATTTGTATGCTTAACACTATTTAATTTTAGTAAAACAAAAAATGATGTTTTAAATATTTTGGTCATAATTAATGTTTGAATTAGTAATTTTTAGATTATTAGTATGTTTACATAGTTTTCTATGAAAATGACTAACTACATTTTTTTGGGATGATGTGGAAGCAGGTAGTTGTATCCCCTCATAGAAAAATTAAGATGGAAATAATCATAGGATAGAGGTAATAGATAACAATAGCTAGTGTGGTAAAATATAAATATAAAAATCATAGATGCACACATAACACTATTGAGTTGTAGTTGTATGTTTTTATTTAATGTTATTATTGATTGTTTACTATAAGGTTGTTCTTGTGTGCCTAGGTTGAGGACTTTGTTAGTATTTATGTGTGTGTGTGTGTCAAGGATTTCCTAAAAATAATTCCCCATATGTATGCTTTTTTTTGTTACTATGTTGTAAATGATTGTTAAAAATTGGTTTTTATTTCTAATAAGTTACCTCAAAACCCAAGTAGAAAAATTAGGCTTGTTATAGCATCCTGGTGCAAAATATTCATTTATTTATAAAATAGCTTTCATAAACTATGTGGTAGATTTTAAAGTATGATAGTATTTAAGTAAAATAAAAAGACCCAAAATGGTGGATTATGTTGGTAGAAATATTTTTTGGAAGGTATTTGGTGGTGGAAATATTTTAGAGGCCTTTTGTGACATTATACTTACAAACACTTTGATTTATATATGAATATTAAGCTTTGACCACTCTAAGGGATTAAAATGTAAATAAATCATTGAATAAAATATTCAACACATATAACCATGTGTTATACAATGTTTAGGTTTTCTAAGTTTTACTAAATAAAAAACACTCATTTCTAGTTTAGTGGAGAAGTTATGAATTAAAGGTAAACTCTAGTGGTAAAAAAACCCTAGTTGCAAGCTTGTATTTAATGGTATGATCAATATACTTAAGAAATCAAACTTAATTAGTATCTATAATTTAGTCATCAATTTTTACATAATAAAGGAGAAGTATTAGTGTCATTTGAAGCATGGATAATACCATCTTTGGAGAAGCTCGACATATTAGATGGCATGATAGTGGGGATAAAAAGTTAGCATATAGAAATGAAAACTTTAAAAAGGAATTGAGGGAAAAAATAAAGGAGGTGAATACATAGGTCAATTTGGATGGTTTTTGGAATAGCAAAAAGGAAAGGAAAGAGAATAATAAATTGTGGAAATCAATATAGGTAAGTAATAAAAACCAAAATTATGGTTTTTTGGTTTAAAAGGCTTGAAAAAATTATTTTGTGTCTTCACTTTAGTTTAATTTTTTTATAAACAAGTGTTCTTAAAATAGTAAGTAGATATTGTTTAAATAATAATAATAATATCCTTTTCCAAGTTGTGCAGTGTATACTGTAGATGTTGTGTTTTTGAAACATGTGTGGAATTAACAATTTTTAAGCCATTGGATATAGGTATATTTCATTGTAAAATGATGTGATTAAGTGTGAAACCAACATTTTTTAAGGCATTTATTTGTAGGTGTATTTTACCATAAAAAATGTGATTAGGTGTGAAACTAATAGTTTTTAATCCATTCGGATGTAGGTGTATTTTTCCATGTATGATTTGATTCTTGTTTATACCATTATTAGATTTTATATTAAAGGGACTATTAAAACTATAGTGTTTTTAGATAAATTCAATGTTTTTGTTTTAATCCTTTATAGAAGTATAGATAGAAGTGGTGTTTTAAATAATAGTGGAAATTCCAAATTTGTGTGTGTGTGTGTGTGTGTGTGTGTGTGTGTGTGTGTGTGTGTGTGTGTGTGTGTGTGTGTGTGTGTGTGTGTGTGTGTGTGTGTGTGTGTGTGTGTATGTGTGTGTGTGTGGTTTTTTTTAACCAAGGAGGGCTCATACTCTTGTAGACTTAGGCGGGAGACAATAAAATCTCACCCATAAGTCTAAAGAATTGGTTCATGATGGTTTAGGAACATGAATATATGTTTATACCTTCATTAATGATAACAAAAAAATATAGAGGTTTTTTGTGGTTTTGATAATGGGAAGTGATTAATTCCCCCCTTCTATACGGACTTATAATTAAATGTGTAAACCTAAATGAGAGACTTTAAGAAAATTTGAATACATGGATAAACAATATTAGTCTATTGAATTTTCTTATTTGATATACAAAGGTAAGGGATTGTTTGCCTAAATTTATAAATGTTCATCACTAAGAGTTAACTAATGACAAATCTAGATTGCAATAAATAAAAGTAAAAAAAGATAAATATTGGGCTTCTAACTCTTTAGTTATCCTTATCTTATTACTAACCTATAGGTGATCATTATAATCACCTACAAGATTATAAGTGAACATGTTTTCTCTATTACATCAAGGGACATGATAAGAGTTGATAATTTAGATTCTAAATATACTTAAATGTGGAGATTAATCATATATGGTTTATAAAATAAGTGTTCCCTTTAAGAGTAATAAATACTATTGTAGTTGTATTTGATATTAATTTTTTTAATAAATACTAATTCTTGTTCTATATCATTTCATGTAAAATGTGTGAAATCTAAATACTAAGATATGCTAGATCGGGATTTAGTTATGAAACTCATCCTATGTGATACCATAGTATCATTATAATTTTCTTGAATTATTAGTGGTAAAATGTCAAGTAAGATGAATATTAGATTGTATGTTATAATGTTTCAGAAATCAAGCAATACCTCTCATATGTGCATAATCTTATAAGTGTTTGATTGTATGATATATTATGCCTAAAATCAGTCAATACTTCACATATTATATATTATTTTGAGTAAATATATATAATTTTTATGAGTTATTTTTGTGTTTAACTATATATTATTGATATTTGAAAGTATATAATGCATCTTAATTATCTATCTTTATCTCATATCTTAGAGGAAGATGTATAGTAAGGAAGGTGCCTAATTTTAGGCTAGATATCATCCACCTAGAAATAATCTTGTATGTGACATAAAAAATAGGCAAAGAGTTAATTTTTTGTGGATAATGACCTAGATATTATAATCTAAACTATAAAATATTTTGGCCAAAGTAATGTCATAGTTGTATGTATTGTCTATCCATTGTACTTTTTTATTTGAATACTTTATTAAATCATATCAACTAAGGTTACATCCATGGTTTTTATGATTAATTTAATTTGATGGTGATTGTACCCACTTATTATTCTCAGATGGTTCTAGATTCTTTCATTGTTATTATATTCCCCTTCTTGAAGGGAAGGACCACTCCTAGTAGGGATGTGTGTGGGATACCATTAGTCTATTGTTGGATGTAAATCACTTAGATGATGCTCTCCATATTTAAATTTGATTTGAAGATGGATACTAATGCTTAATCGTGCCTTATTTATCTATTAAAAAGATTCTTATATGTATGATTTATTTTTATAACTTTATCTATGGTATTGTACCTTATTTAATTTATAAATTGTGATGTTAAAATGGTATAGCTGGATATATGGAAATGTAATTTTATATCATGACAAAAATATGGTCATAAATAAGACATTATGCCCTTATATTATGACTTAATATATAAATCTAGTTGTATGAGTTCTATTGGATAATAGTGTATTTTTTAAAGGTTTGCTTACATTAGTATGATGATATGTGTGATCTCATACAATAGTATATATATGTTTGGATGTTATTTTTTAATGGTTTGTTCATAAATAAAAAGTTGGGTAATAAATTTATTTCACTTTAATATTATATTTTGGTAGTTGAGACCTTGTACCCAAATCTAGTTATTGATTATACTTAATATCAATGTACATGATATTAGCTATGCTTAAGAAAATGTATAATGTTTAGGTTAAATTACATTAATAAAAATAGATCCATCAAACTAACTTAACCATTATTTTCACTTTTAAAAAAATCATCTTATGCAAGTAATGTGTGGTATTTTTAGATTAGTCGTAACAACATTCCTAGATTTGACAACATTCCACACCAAGTACTTGGTAAAATTACATTTAATTTCATGTTGGGCCCATGTACTCTTACTGATGTTTGGTAAGTTATGCTTATTGACCTTAATTAAAATATTGTATTAGGACAACCTTGGATTCATGACATGAATTTCATTCTTTCTACATTGCATACATGTATTAAGTTTAGTTACCAAGGTTATATATATGCATGTATTTTGGACCAAGATCCTCTTAAATATTGTGCAATGGTCCATCATATAGACATTTATATTCCATATATGCATTCTTCTTCTATTGTATTACAACTATCTACTTCACCCATCAATTTACCCTCACTAGAACCAAATCTAGTTAACTCATCAATAAATATGGTTTTAGATTTAAATACTTGAAAAAAATTAAGTACACCAGTGGAAAATGATTGGGAAAGCATGTTTAAGGTATTACCCATCCTATTAATACTTATTATAATGAGGGGCAAGTAGTCATTGAGAATAATGATAAGTCCACCTCTCATGGACTTAATCAAGTCAAGAAACCTCTCAAGTTCATACATATTACATAGATTCACTTTGAGAATAATAATTAAGTATATCATGTTTCTCAATTAATATTAGTGTATCTTGAACTCATTCAAAACATAGTTTTGCCTAAAATTTTAATATTGGATTAATTTTGAAGTGATGGGTCTCTTTTGGAATATGTTCCTATGGGGATATTCATTTATTTCACCACAAAAAAACATTTCATCATGAAAAAAATTCACATGCATATTTTGTTGAAGATGATGATAATATTGATAAAATGTAATTAGATGTTCCCAATACTAATCATATATCACAATATGTGGAGGATCGATCAACATTGTTGAATGAATAAATAATGGAAATTTATTTTGTCACTGACAAAGATCCCCAACCTATCCTCTTAGTATCCATGTTAAAAAATGATGAATTAAAATATCTTTAACAATATTTAAAATATTATCCAAAAAAATTTTCATGGGCATTTAAAGACATGCCTAGAATTAACCCAAAATTGGCAATGCATAACATTATATTATACCCAAATGAAAAAATAGTAAAAACTATAAGGAAAATGCACCCATAAGTAGCTTTGTTATGCAAAGATGAAATCTAAAGACTTTTGGATGTTGGATTCATTCAAGTTGTTGGTTATCTTGAATGGATATTTAATATAGTACTGGTGATAAAACTAATGGAGATATTCAATATTACACATATTATCACAATTTAAAAAAGGTTTGTCCTAAATATGATTTTCCATCACCCAATATAGATATGATTGTGGATTCTACTACAATATATGAAATGTTATCATTCATGAATTTTTTTTATACATATATCCAAATCAAGATTAATCTTGAATATTAAGAAAATACATCATTTTCTACAACATGGGGGACATTTTGCTATGCAACCATTCCTTTTGGATTATAAAATGTAGTAATACCTTATGAATGAGTTATGACACATATTTTCCATGATTTCATATATAAAAGAGTTGAAGATTATGTTGATGATTTATTAGCCAAATCAAAGCATCAAAAAGACCATGCTACTAATTTATGATAAATATTGAAAAAAATAAGGCAATATAATGTATATTTAAATCTAAAAAAGTGTCTTTTTTAGTATCCTAAAGAATATTATTGGGTTTTATCATTTCTAAAAATGGCATTAAATTTGATCCCAAGAAATTCAAATCTATATTCAATATGCCACCACCAACTAATTTAAATCAATTTTAATTTTTTCAAGGTCATATTCAAGGTATCAAATTTTTTATGACCCAATTAGTAGATAAAATGTAATTGTAGAGTAAAAAACTCTACATTTTACATTTTCAGAGTTTAGTTATGCACTCCAAGTTTTGTCCCTGCACTTTTTGGTTCGAGATAGTGAATCTTTTGACTCAGAATGTGGGCTCGAGTTTCTTTTCACCTATTTTTGTCTAAGTGTCAAAATTGAGTGGAAGCTGCCAAGTGTCATTAGCCAAGGCACATTTCATAATTTATATAAGTTGGTTAGAACATGCCACGTGTCCCATAGTAATTTAGCAAAGTGCAACAAGTGTTAGCATCTGCATCTCATGTTTCTTATATGTTTTGAAAGCTTCTTTTCAATAAGATTTTCTCAGGATCAAGTGGAAGGTGCCAAGTGGCAACTATAGAAGATTTCAAAATGCTTTTCTAAAAGCAACAGAAGATGCCACATATCCCTAGCTGAAGAAAGTGGAAGTTGTCACGTGTCAACATCTGAAATATCTTCATGTTGTTTCATCGATAAGTAAAGACTATGGTGGGTCCTGAGTTTTGTTTCTGAGGCAAGCAGAAGCTGCCAAGTGTCACCATCTGTGTAGTATGAAATGAGGCACAAATGTTTCTATAGTATAGATAGAGTGATGTAGAGACCAACAAGTGTCACCTTCCACAAGATTCTCAAAAGGTAGCTAAAAGTAGTGGAGTCCGCCACATGTCCCTTTATTTAGATGCACAAAAAGTGCCACCTATCCCTATTCCCTTTTTGAAGTTGCTCGAGTGATAAGTGTTGTAGGTCCCATTTTCTATAAGTTGTTAAAGTTTTGAAGAAGTAGACTGTGACAGATGTCAAGGATGGAACACTCCTGAGCAAAGACACAGTAAATATTATAGGTTACGTGGAAAGTGCCATGTGTCTTCAGTAACTGCTGTAGAACATGCCAAGTGTCATTTTTTGGTGCCTCCTAAATAATAAGAAGGTTTTCAAGTAGAGTAAGGGAATCAACCAAGTTTTCTCTCCTGTTTGAAAGTGAGAAGCATATTGGGTATTTATTTTAGCCAATAAACTTGAAAGAAGACAGAACATTTTATATCTAAGAAATATCCTATGTTAAACACTTCTAGTTCAATTAGGCCATTGGATTGGGTATGTGCAGACAATCTAGAGCTAATACAATGCTATAAATAGGGGTGTAGAGATCACCAAAAAGGGATCAGAAGATAGAGAGAATTTTTTGTGAGAGATTATTGTCAAGAGTTTTTAGACTTTTTTAGCTATGATCAAGAATATCATTTGCCTTTGTTCTATTTTCTTGAGTTAGAAAGTTTATGTAACTGTGCATGTTTCTGTGCCTTTTATGTGACTAGAGAATTAATAAGAATATTTAGTTTTGTGACTTTGTTGATATTTTTCTGTGTCACTATAAAATTAGTCTAAGTTGTGAGCCTCTGTTTCTATTGTTTTTCATTTTTTACATTGATCATGCCTTGCTCGCTCTTTAATGTAATTGAATCTTACATATAGCTTCACTATGCTTGGAATTAAGGGTCAAATTAAATTTAGGTGCATCACCATAGTTATATTTTATTTCATTGCACTTGTGTTTATGTTTAATTCATATCCCTTTTCCCATTATACACTTGATATAAAGAAGAGCCAGCTTCTTTAAAATCTAGAGGTTGTTTCAGGTTGCAAGTCCCACATTCTTAAAACTTCCCATTGTTGGTGTTAGAAATAGTACAATTTTAATCATCAACAGCTTTTGGCACACCTAGTGGGACACCATCTTGAAGTTTCCTTCAAGACCATATGAACCAGAGAGTTACAAGGAGTCAGAGTTGTGGACCAGTAACAAGATCTCAATTTGCTATAAATCAAGGTATGTATGTGCTATATATGTGGTCACATAGAAAAATGTTGCCATAAGATTGTTAGCATCTTCTTTTAAAGGAAAGGCTCTAGAATGGTACAGATCCTTGACCCCAAATACAATATCTACATGAGATCAACTTGGATATCTTTTATTTGAAAGATTTGAGGAAAAGGTGATAAATCTTCTCTATTGCAATAATTGATTACTATAAAAAGGGCACCACAAGAACCAATGACTGACTTCAATTCAAGATTTCAAAGGACTTGGGAAAGAATCCCTGCTACAGTAAGACCATTACCAGGTATGGCTATAGTGTTTTATCTTAAGGCTTTAATTTCACATATATCAATCATGATTTAGTCACTTGGAGGTCAAACTCTGCCAGAGGCTTATGACTATGTAGTCAAAGATAAAAATAATTTAATAGATGTTAGAAAGTTTCCCCCAAGGCCTCCCATGCCCATGTTTCTAGAGATTACCTTACCATTGCCTCAAGAAGTCCCTAATTCCATAGCCCCACCTATGTCTATGCATAAATATTCTCAACCACCTGCTAAAGAACTTGTCCCTACTCAGTCATCTGAGATGGATGATATCAAGAATATCTTAAGGACATTTTATAATGAGTTAATTAACATAAAGAGACAACAAAATCCTTACCCTAGACCCCAATATCAAGGCTATCAAGAAAATAGATTTACATCACAACCAAACCAATATCAAGGTCCTCAAAGGCAAAATAACCCTCAGCCAGCAAACCAATTAGTTGTAGTCCCTACACCCTCATAGACTGTTCCCCCAAATCCAAATAGGGAGATTGTTTAAGGGTAGAATAATTATGTGGATGGCACCAATACTTGGTGTTTCCCTTGTAATAATGCTCATACGCCTAGATATTGTCCCATGGGTAATCTACAACAAAAGGTAGTAGATCAAATAAAAATATATGGACAATTTACAAGTACTTCTGATACACAAACTTCCCAGTCTCTTGGTATGCAAAATTTAGTCTTGATGGCTCAGATGTAAGAAATGTCTTTACAACAAGAAGAAGAAATATCCCCCAAACATGCTTTATTTTCATGGGTTGAAGATGAATAATCAATATTCTTGAATGAAGCTTCTACTTCCAAGAAACCAGTGGTGCAATTAGACTATTATACTAGATCAAAGAGAAGAATGATGGAACAGCCTAAAGTTGCAAATAATGAAGCTATAAGACCTCCTCCATTTCAAAGTCATCAAAACATAGTTGCTAGAAAAGAAGTGTCTCAGCCAGTATGAAACCAAGTGATTCCTATGCAAGTTCAAGAAAAAGCAAGGTATCCATATTTTCCAAGAACTCAAGCATTAGGACCAATGAATGTGGTGGAACAACTAAAGAGGACTCCAGCACAAGTATCAATATGGGACATATTAGCTATTCCTAAACAAAAGACACTGTTACAAGAAGCTCTACATGGCTAAGTGATGCCTAAACATAATGGCACCAAAGAAGGACTTGCTGATAAAGAAAAGCTCAAGGACATAATTTCTCTAAAGACAACAGCCCTTGTGAACAATGCAACAGAGGTAAGTAAATCCAAACTAGAGCCCTTCTATTTGACTCTGATAGTGGGAAAGAAACTATTGCATAATGTGATGATAGATTCAGGGGCTAGTACTACAGTAATGCCTAAGCAAATAGCTAATGCTTTAAAAATATAGTATGAACCACTAACTAAAGGAGTTATGCAGCTAGATGGCAAATCAGTACAAACAATAGGGAGAATTAAACAACTCCCATTACAATTATATACTTGTCCCAATATAATTATCAATCAAGATGTAGTAGTCATAGATATACCTCTTATTTTTGGTTTATGTTTATCTAGAGACTTTACAGCCAAAATAGGAGGATATATGTCCCTTGATTGGTCTCACCTCATCCTAAGAACCAAATATGGTTCAAAGATGAAAATTCTATCTGAACCACTATCAAAAGATCACATCACCAATGAACCAACATCAAAATTAGAGGTAGATCATGCTATGTTAAATAAAGAAGAAATGGTTTTTATTAAAGATTTGGTGACTAGACTGAACATGACCAAGAAGAAGAAAATAACCATTGGTTAGCTATGATGCATAGTGATCCATATGGAAATTATGACTCTACTAGTCTGGGCACTTATGTCATTTTTGATGAGGACCATGAAATCCTAAATGTTTTAAGGGAAGAAATGACAACTACTCAAGAATCTGAAAAAGATTCAGAAGCTTGGACCTTAAATTTTGATGGGGCTAGAAGTAAAAGTGGTGCTGGAGCAAGAATTTGTCTTGTTGCTCCAAATGGGGAGAAAAGTTTGAGAGCTATTCATTTCCAATTTACTTGTACTAATAATGATGTTGAATATGAATCCTTAGTACATGGGCTCATTTTAGCCAAGAAAAAGGGAATAAAGAATCTAATAGTAAAAAGAGATTCAAAATTAGTGGTGAAGAAAATTAGAGAAAATGCAATAGCCAAAAATGTAAGGATGAGATCCTATAGACACAAAATTTGGGACTTAATAAAAGATTTTGAAGCTTTCAATATTGAAGTGGTTCTTAGGACCCAAAATTTTGAAGCTGATAGGATGGCACAGATTGGCTCACAGTTTGATCCAGTAACTAGCCTATTAGTTAACAATGAGTCAGTAAAAGTTATAGTACAACTATCCCAGACAATGATGAGAATTGGAAAGTATTTGAAAATGATTCTCAGGTACTCTCATTCTTGCAACAATCAGGGGAATTTGTTGATCAATTACAACCAAAAATTGAAGAGGCATATGGAGACCAAGTTATACAATTAAAGAATAATAAGCTTCCCAAAGGCTTGATCACTTTGGAAAACCTTTTTGATCTAGAAGATGTAGGCCTAGAGAAGAAAAGGTTCCAAGTAAATAAAGTAGATTATTCTGAAATAAAGGTGAGTGAAGGGAGAAAATTAAAAATTGAAAATTCTAAAACTCAAGAGGAGAAGGAAAGACTAATTGACATATGCAAAAGATATGATAGAGTCATAGACTGGAGATATGAAGACCTTCATGGATATAATAGAGACATCATTCAACACACAATAGAACTGACTGAAGGATCTAAGCTAGTCAAATAGAAGCAGAGGCTAGTAAATCCAAGGATTGAATCTCTAATGGTGGATGAGTTGTAGAAACTTTTATATTCTAAAATAATTTTTCCAATCAAACACTCAACCTGGGTATCAAATCTAGTGCCAGTTAGGAAAAAGAATGGTGACATAAGACTCTATGTAGATTTCAAAGACTTGAATAGAGCATCTCTAAAAGATCACTATCCTTTGCCCTCTATGGAATAAATTCTATATATTGTGGCTAGATCAGAGAGATTTTCCTTGCTAGATGGTTTCTCTGGATACAATCAAATTTGGTTGGCTAATGAAGATCAATACAAGACTGCTTTTACTACCAAATGGGGAACCTTTGCATATGCTAAGATGCCATTTGGCCTGTCAAATGTTGGAGCCACTTTTCAAAGAGCTATGGATGTAGCATTTGGGGAACTTATAAATAAAATCATCCTGATTTATCTTGATGATCTTACTATTTTTTCTAAGAATGTTGTTGATCATTTTGATCATTTAGAATCTGTTTTCAAGAAATGTCAAGAATTTGAAATATCCCGAAATCCTAAGAAATGTATCTTTGTTGAACCTCAAGGCAAATTATTGGGACATATAGTATCTAAAGAAGAAGTTTCTATAGATCCAGAGAGAGTTGCAGCCATAATGAACTTGCCCTTACCAGTAAATAAGAAAGCAATTCAATCTTTTTTAGGGAAGATTAATTTTGTCAGTCGGTTCATATCTGACTTTACAGGCTTAGTAAGACTAGTGACACTCTTATTGAAAAAAGACCTAGTTTTTAAATGGACTACAAAAGGAAGGCAAGCCTTTGAAGAGGTCAAGAAAGCAATTTCAATGGCCCTAGTACTTAGAAACCCAAATTTTTCTAAGCCTTTTGTAATGTATGTCTATGGAGGAGAGCTTAGTATTGTTTTTGTTCTAACACAAAAAGATGATAGATAGGAGGGAGAGCATCTAATAGCCTTTTTCTCAAGGACTCTTAGGGAATATGAAACCAGATATAACTTTGTGGAGAAACAAACATATGCTATGGTAAAAGCCCTCAAGAAATTTAGGCATATAGTATCAAGAAGTAAGATTTTGATACTTGTGGCTCACCCAAGTGTCAGATAATATATTATGGAGGGTGAAATTACTAAAAAAAGAGTGAATTGGATAACAAAGATCCTAAAATATGATGTAGAGGTCAAACCCACTAAGTTAGTCAGAGGTAGGGGGTTGTGCCAATACATGACTCAAGAGCTTGAAAAGATGATACCTAAAGAAAAAGATTTAGAAATGGACAAGGAAATTTTGTTGAGGATACAAGAGGTTGATCAAAACTCCTGGGTTATAAACAAGATTCATTTTATGAAATATGGGATTTACCCAAAAGAACTCCCTCAAAACAAGAGGAAATAATATAGGATGCAAGGGGTCCCTCTTGTTTTAATTGAACAAGTTCTTTTCATAAGAAATTTTGATGGAAAAATTTTAAGATGTGTAGAGAAAGATGAGGCTAAGAAAATACTACATGAAATGCATCATGGAGTCTCAGGTGGACATTTTTCTACAAAGACCATAGCTATAAAGATAAGTGAGGTAGGTTATTTCTGGCCTACTTTATTTACAGACTATTATCAACTAGTTAAAAAATGTCAATCTTGTCAATATTATGTGGGGATGAGAAGGAATGCAGCAATGCCTCTTAGTCCTATAATTGCTGATGAACCTTTTGCTTAATGGGGTCTTGATTTCATTGGAATGATAAATCTAGTGTCTAGTATGGGTCACAAATGGATTCTAACTACCATATATTATTTCACTAGATGGACTGAGGCAATGCCACTTAAAGAAGCAACATAAAAAGTGATCCTAGACTTTCTAGGGAGTATCACTACTCACTTTGGGGCTCCCCACACCATAATTTTAGATAATGCTAAATCATTTTTAAGGTCTAAAGTATCTAACTTTGCATTAAAGCATAGAATATATCTAAAAACTTCCTCTAATTATTACCCTCAGGGTAATGGTTTGGCAGAATCAACTAATAAGAACCTAATTAGACTCATCAAGAGAATAGGGGCTGATCATCACAAGGAGTGGAATAAAGTGCTTAATATAGCACTATGGGCTGATAGAATTACACCTAAGCAGGTGATGAAAATGTCCCCATATGAATTGGTATATGACAAGCCTGATGTAATACCTCTAAGCTTGGAAATTCCTGCTCTCCAACTGATAAAATAGATTGAAATTGAGGAAAATGGCCCCATATAGGTTAGACTTGTTGAACTTTTGGAAGTTAAAGAAAGGAGAGATGTGGCACATGATTCATTAATAAAGCATCAAAAAATAATTAAAGACTGCTTTAATAAAAGGACTTCAAATCCTTATTTCGAAGTAGGTTCAATTGTTTTGAAATGGAATGCAAGAGCTGCCAAGCCGAGTCAACACACTAAATTTGAAGCATTGTGGACCGGCCCTTATAAAATTCATACATGTAAATAGAAAATTTTATTTGAGCTAGAAACAATGGAAGGTGAACCTAATGAGATTTTTGTAATGGGATCTACTTGAAACATTTCAGTTAAGTTATGTCTCTATGTATTATAGTTAGATAGTTTCCCTTTTCGTGTTGTTTTGTTTTCCCATTTTGTCTTTCCCACTCTTTCTTTTAAATAAGTGTTCTTTGAACACATAGTTGTATCTTAGATCCTTTTTCAAAATTTTCAAAACTCTCAACACTTTAAATATCTCCCAAATCCTTAAATTCCCCAAGGTACCTTGCACAACCACTTGCATGACGTGTCTAACTTGCTATCCCATGAAGATTTATTAAGATTTGGTAACAGTTATTTGGGTTTAATTCCATTTTGAGACTTGATGGGTCAATAAATACCTCATAGCAAGAGTTAAAGCTTATAGTGTCTCAAACATTCCTGCGTTTGCTAGAAAACCCCTGCTACTTGCATTTTCAACTCATAGCAAACCTACTTAAGTGAAAGTGTTTCCTTATTGCAAAAGCTTCATACCTGTTACCATAGTTTAGTATTTTCAAGAATAGATATAGATATGGAGGAAGCATAGTCTTTGTAATAAGGGTCTAGGATTTATGAATCCATTGACAAGTTTCTTTCAAGCAAATCATATGCTTTAGCCCCTGCATAACCATTAAAGACCTATCCAAAGACTAGAGTCCCTAAAGTTGGTCAAGCAAACGACCCAACAAAGGTGAAAGATTATGCAGATAGAATCATGGACCCAATTCTTCAAAGAACTAGTAGAAAAACTCTCAGAGAAGGGGCACATCAAAGGTCTATTCAAAGAGCCAAGGTTAGACAATATGAAACATTCTCAATGAGGATATGGACCTCAAAATTGGCACAATTCATTGTCCTAGGTGTGAATCCATGCCCTGACTTAGTTGAAATATGTGCCAAATTGTTTCATGCACCCTTAAATACCATATAAAAGGGGCCATTCATGGTGCAGATTACACCAAAGGCTATCAGAGAGATGCTAGCCCTGTATCATGATAAGACAACCATGTTTCCCACCATTGCCAAGATGTAGAAAACATGGGCAAATGTCAATACTCAATTGAGGTTTCTAAAATCAGAGCTAAAATTAGGTGATGATGATACCACTGTGCCGATACTGCTTATAGCAAGAGCACAATTTGCATAAGTTAGTCAAGATGCACTTTCCATGATGGCTTTTATTTTTAGAATGAAAGATGATATAACTGTTTATGAAGAACAAATGGCTATCCTCTTCAGATTGAAAACTATTAACAAGACTCAGGAGTACTAGCTTGATTTCTCTGAGTAGATTGCATATTCAATGGTGGAACAACTTTCCCAGTTCAAATCTAAAGGGATTTTCAGTTATTCTTCTTATTTGTTTCACCTTATGTTGTATCAAAACTCTAGCATCTTTTCCCAACACATGCATTTAAATATGTATGACCCAAGATTTGGTCTACATAGGACCACTCATGTATCTGCATGGACATATATCTTGTCCAAAACTAGTGACCCATACGAATTTTGGGAACTTTTTGTTGCCCCTATTTTTTGTCATCTGAGCCCAAAACCAATTATAAATAGATTGTTTCCAAGTGTCTCAAACCTTATGACCAATTGCCCTATTCCTTGTGATTACTTTTTGGGTTCACATCATACTATTATTAGAGTCCATGGTTTTAGTGGGGAACCAATGTTGCTACCTAAGATTTTGACCCTTAGCTTAGAATTCTTAGAGGTCACCAGGTAGGTGTCTATGGTAGATAATGAATATGGCTCTAGGAAGAAGAAGAGGAAAATGTATGATGTTCTAGGGGTGACAAAAAACATGGCACTAGAGGCCAGAGATGTTGAGATTGTGTTGCTTAGAAAGCTAGCCTTCCTGGGTTTCTTTCTAATTGAAGATAAATGGGTATATGACCCAAATGGTTTCATAGCTTCATGGATCAGGACTAATAGGGTTGTTACCAAAATTGTGCATGAGGGCCATCCCTTTTGGAAAAATAAGAAAAATCTTAGGGAAGATATTCTTGAGTTTTATGTTGAATTAATAGATTTTCCCCTTCAACAAGACAGACCATGGGAAACTTTTTATGTTAAGTAGAGGAATTTTGATCTTAAAATTAGAATGACTTTTAGTTTAAGTAGAGCATTAAATAATAAAGACTGGGATGTTGAGAAAATAAAAGCTTATTGGAAATATAGACAAGAGATTTGTGAGACAACTCACTCTTTTGGAAATTTGGATTCAGATGGGAAATGGGACAAACTTTGGGATGAATGTCATTTGTCTCCTATGTCTAGCCCTAATATAAGCCATTTGTAGACACAAAGTGGTGAGCTAGAAGCTAGAGTAGAATCTAGTTAAACATCATAGACTCAAGGGCAAACCTCAGCTTTAGTTGTTACGGTTTGGCCCCAATATCTTAGTATCATTGAAAAATAAAAGAGTGTGGTATCTTCACCACCAAAATCTTCTCCATCAGCATCAGTCCTTGGAGTTCCCAGTTTTACACAAGCACCACTAGTAGCAGTGGTAGATGTTGAAGAGAAGGAATCACAGCCAGAAGTAGAAACACCAAGGAAACATAAGAGGCTGAGATTTCAACTTGATTTAGAGGAGAGGGTAGAACCCTCACAATACCAACCATAGAGTACTTCAGTTTCTCCTTAGGTAAGTATTGTTTCTCCTTCTCAATCTCTCTCTTCCCCTTTAGGGGTGATGATTCCATCTGGCCTAATGACATCCCCTGTCACCTCTGCTATGTGCATTTCTCATTTTTCCTAGTCTATCCATACTCAAGCCATATCATTGCCTCATTTTCCCCCTCTATCCCTAGTAAATTACCTCCTTAGATTTCCCTTAGCCAACATTTGGCTATTCCATATGGATTGCCACAAGGTTATCCTTTTGTGGGTGGGCACATTGCCTCTCCTTCTACCTTCCAAACTCAAGTAGATGATGCTAAGAAGGCAAGGGAAGCCCAAAGGGAGAAAAAGAGGATCAAAGATAATAAAGCCTTGGCTACACCACATCTGAGCTCACAATTTGACCCAATCTAGCAACAACTGATGGTGACCCGTTTGTCACTAAATATAGTCAAACAAAATGAGTAGATGCAGCTTGAAGATTACACAATGAATGCAATGGCTATAGACATGTCCTTGTTCAGACCACAAGATAAGGTCGAGCTGCTAAATGAATCCACTTCTGTAGTCGCTGAAGATTATTTGAAAATATCAAAGAAGCTACAAAAAATGGAGGCTGACCTAGCCCAAGAGAAGGCAAACTGTAGCAATTTGACTATAGAGATTAATACTAAGAATAATGAAATAGAGAGCCTAAATAAATAGTTGCAAGATAATGTTTCTCTTCAGACTCATTAGGCCATTCATGCTCAAAATGATTCTTTAAAAATAGGGCTAATATAGGTGAAAGATGCAGTGACAACTTTAAGGCGGGAAAAAGTAGCATTACAAGGAAAATATGAGGAAAGTTTGCTACAAGTCACTCAACTTCAATAGAAGCTGCTAAATGAGTAGAACAATACCACTGCTATACAGGCCCAACTTTAAGCTGAGTGACAAAAGATAGAACAATTGACACTTGAGTTGGCTAATAGGCCAAAGAATGTAGGGGTGTTGAATCTGGTTAAGAAGCTTTATGAATCAATATGGAAAATAATCTCTTAGGAGATTACTCAGATTAGACCTTCTCTAACCTTTCTACTAAATGCATAGAAATTGTGCAAAAAGGTGGAGACTTTAGTAAAAGACACTCTGTCTACTATCTCTGTGAGAGTGTTTGACTCTCAAATACTGCTGTAAAAGCTGTATGATGTAACTAATGGAATGCTGTCAGCAGTAGGGATTAATAACAGAATAATTGCTACTAAAAGAGTGAATGAAGTTCTCAATTGCAACTCCACAGTAATCAATTATAGAGAGATTATAAATGTGATGAAAGAAGGAATCAACGAAATGAAACAACACATTGAATACCTAGTGCAATTAGGTCTTCCTTCCCCTTTTCTTGATAAAAATACTGTGTTGATGATTGATGAAATTAAACCTTTGTTGTTAGCCAGGCAAAATGATCAGGTAGTTTTTTAGGGTTTAAGGGATGATTCATCAGTGCCTGAAGTAGAAGCTATTTTGATTCCCATTTCCCAGCTTGAATTTAAATTGAAGGCTATAGTTCATATTTTGCAAAAAAATTCACATAAATATATCATCAACCTTGATTTAGCCTTCAATGAATTACAAAATAAGTAGGGATTATCTGATGATGAGTGGTCCATGTATCAAATAGCTTTACTGAATTTATGATTTTTGTCACATTTGATCATGCAGGAGATTGTGGATTTTTCTTTTTGAGCAAGCTCAAAAGTCCTCAGGGTTGCCAAGAACTGTAGAGTAAAAAACTCTACATTTCACATTTTCAGAGTTTAGTTATGCACTACAAGTTTTATCCCTACACTTTTTGGTTTGAGACAGTGAAGTTTTTGACTCAGAATGTAGGCTCAAGTTTCTTTTTGCCTATTTTTGTCTAAGTGTCAAAATCAAGCGAAAGCTACCAAGTGTCATTGGCTGAGGCACATTTCATAATTTCTATAAGTTGGTCAGAACGTGCCACATGTCCCATAGTAATTCAGCAGAGCGCAACAAGTGTCAACATCCACATCTCATGTTTCTTATATATTTCAAAATCTTCTTTCCAATAAGCTTTTCTTAGGATCAAGTAAAAGGCACCAAGTGGTAACTATAGAATTTTTCAAAATGCTTTTCTAAAAGCAATGGAAGATGCCACATGTCCCTAGCTAAAGAAAGTGGAAGCTGTCATGTGTCAACATCTAAAATATCTTCACATTGTTTCATTGATAAGTAAAGACTGTGGTGGGTCTCAGGTTTTGTTTCTAAGGCAAGCAGAAGCCACCAAGTATCATCATCCATGTAAATATGAAATGAGGACTGAATGTTTCTATAGTATAGATAGAGTGATGTGGAGACCAACAAGTGTCACCTTTCATAGGATTCTCAAAAGGTAGCTAAAATTAGTGGAGACAGCCACATGTCCCTTGTTAAAGATGCATAGAAAGTGCCACCTATCCCTATTCCCTTTTTGAAGTTGCTCAGGCGAGAAGTGTTGTGGGTCCCATTTTCTATAAGTT
>JARHVA010000483.1:5287500-5325782 GCA_037957365.1 Torreya grandis
CTCACCATTATACATGTCATAAGGATTGGTATGTGGATTTTATTTAAAATAGTGGTAGTAATAAATTTATATCTCTGGGAGATGGTAGAACCTATTTTGTGAAGGGATATGGTAATGTTTAGATCAATTTTAATGGTGTAGTTTGGCATACATTTAAGAATGTTAGGTATGTGCCTGATATGAACAAAAATTTGATTTCAATTAGTAAGATCACTAAAAAATCTAATTTTGTTGTAAATTTTAAAAAACAATAATGTTCAGTCACTACCAAAGATAACAAGATTATTGTTGTTGATATTGGTGAGAAAGGCTTATATAAGCTTGTAGATCCACAAAGGGCAAAGGAAGGTGCACTTACAGTGGTTGATAACACAAGTTCACTATGGCATAAAAGGTGTGGGCATTTGAAACTTCTAGTATTTGAATAAATTGAGCAAGACTAAGATGGTTAAGGGGATTCCTTCTATTTAGGATAGTCATCATTTATGTACTAGATGTTAGTTGGGGAAGCAAGTTAGACACTCATTTGATGTTGGTAAAGATTAAATAGCTAAGGGAGTATTAGATTTGGTACATGTGGATTTTCATGGTCTAATACATACACCTACCCCTTCTGGAGCCCATTATTTTTTGTTGTTGGTCAATGATTTATTTAAGAAAAAGTGAGTATACTTTCTAGTGAATAAATTTGATTGTTTTTCTAACTTCCTTACTTGGAAAGCTATGGTTAAAAAATAGGCAACATGGTCAGTGAAATATCTTAAAATAGATGATGTGGGTGAGTTCATCTCAAAATAGTTCAAGGATTTTTGTACCACTTAATGCATACATAGAAAATACACTACCCCTTACACTCTATATAAAAATGAAGTTGTGGAAAGGCAAAATAGGATGGTGATGGACATGGCTTGTTGTATGGTCTAAAGCATAAATGTCCCATATAGATATTGAGTAGAAACAGTAAATATGACAATGTACATCCTCAACAAAATTCATAAAAAATCATTGGATAATATGACTCCAGAAGAGGCTTGGTCTAGTCAAACTCCAAATGTAAATACTTTTACAATTTTTGGTTGTGTAGCTTTTGCAATTATTCCTAGTCAAAATAGAAGTAACTTGGATGCAAAAAGTAAAGCATACATGTTTATTGGGTAAAGTGACCAATCAAAGTCCTATAAATTACATGTTATTTATAGTAAAAAAATTATTGTAAATAGAGATATCATAGTAAATGAATAGATGCCATACTTCACAACAACTAGTACAATTTCAAATATTGAGTCATTATTTTCTTCTAATGATTCTATTATAAGTTATGATGTGAAAGTTGAGCAAGATTCTATTTCATTAGTGGAATCATATTCTAGAGGGGAATTGTTACAGGTCATTGTGAGGTTCCAGTATAACAGCCAAAGAAGCCAAAGTGGTATTCTTCCACAATATAAACACTAAAAGGAGACTTGTCACAAGGTATGGAAGGAAGAAGATTGAAATCAAGAAAGTAGTTTGGTAATAGAAGTGAGCTTGACAATTTTGCTCTAGCAACTTCTATTTCACATGTATTTGAACCTAATTCTTTCTCAGAGGCCAAATGGAAGTATGAGTGGAAATCATCCATGCAATTGGAATATAATTGCTTTATGAAAAAAAAAGACTTGGGAGTTCATAGAGATACCACCAAGAAATAAATCCATTAGTTGTAAATGGATTTGCAAGGTAAAATACAAAATAGATGGTTTTTTATATAAACACAAATCCATACTTGTTGTAAAAGGTTATGCACAAGAGGAAGGGGTTGATTATGAATAGACTTTTCCTCCTACTACAAAGATGGTAACTTTTCATTTAATTATTGCTATTGCTACTCAGTTTTGATGGTAGGTGCACCAAATGGATGTCAAGAGTGATTTATTGAATGGAGATATAGAGGAGGAAGTCTACATGGTTTATCCATAGATTTTTTAGGTTTTTAGTAAGGAACATCTTGTTTTTATGTTGATCAAGTCCTTGTATGGACTTAATCGGGCTCTTCAATCCTGGTATATGAAGATAGATTCATACCTTAGGGAGTCTAGTTTCAAAAGGTGTAATTTTGAACCAACTCTCTATGTAAAGCTATCTAGTGATAATATCATGATTCTCATTATATATGTTGATGATATAGCCATCACTAGGAGTAGTTCTAGTCTCATTCAACAAATGAAGGTTGATATTTTTTATACTTTTGACATGACAAACTTAAGACAACTGAAATATTATTTAGGTGTTGAGTTTTGGTAAGGTGATTGTATTATATTCATGTCATAGAATAAGTATGCCAAATCATTATTGGAAATGTTTAAAATGATGGATTTTAATCTAACTCACACACTTATGGAAGTTGGAGCTAAAATTTCAACTGGCATTGCTTCACCTCTAGTCAATGAAATAGTGTATCAACAGCTCATGGGTAGTCTCATTTACCTCACTACCACTAGACCATATATTTATTTTGCAGTGAGTTTTCTATCTTGCTTCATGTCTAAACCATAATAAGTACATTGGCTTGCTTCAAAATTAATATTAAGATATGTCAAAGGTACTCTTAACTTTGTCATACTATATAAGAAGTCTATAGATTTTGAGCTTTCAAGATATTCTGACTCTGATTAAGTAGGATTAGTAGATTTAATGAAATTTAAAATAGGCTATGTATTCACTCTTGGTTTAGGAGTTTTCTCATGGTAGATCAAACTAAAAAATACAATTGAATTATCTTTAATAGAAGTAGAGTATAAATATGTGGTTAATGTAGGTTGTAAAACTATGTGGAAAAAGAAATGTTGAAGGATCTTCATTTTGAGTCATCAAAGCCTAATCTAATTTTCTATGACAACCAAAGTATTATAAAGATGGTGAATAATACATTATTCCTTGTTATTACCAAACACATTGAATTTCACCATCATTACATTTGATAGTTGGTTACAAATGAAGACATCAATCTCTTCTATTGCCCCACTACAAAGTAGCTAACTGATATAATGGCCAAACCACTTGGTTCAAACAAGTTCATTAAATTCAAGGACAAAATTCATGTTATTTATAGTTTAATAATTAAAGGAAGGTATTAGCATATTATTTTAATACATAAGGCTATTTGCTAAGGTATAGTCCCTATGCATGTGGTTATAGTGGTTTTAACCACTTAAGTAAATAGGTTGCATGGGCCTAGCTAATTTATGCTACCTGATGGTTATGATTCCACCCACCTCCTTATTTTTTGGGTGTTTTTTTATGCCTATATAATAGGATTTTATGTATTGTTTATGTACACTAGTTAATTCATTTCTTCATCTCTTTGTCGAATCTAATATTCAATGCCTAGCCATGCACTATGTACTCATTGAAGCATCCCTCTTTAAATGATATTTTGATGTAAAATTATTACGATGTCTAAATAGTTTTAAATCTCAAACATTTTACTTGAATTCATAATAGTGAATGTAGATGCCAATTTAGCAGTAAGACCATGTCTTACAAACTCTTACATTAAGGAGATTATTAGCCACTAATGGAACAATAATGTCTTGAATATGCTAAATTATGTTCCCACTATCAAATACATAGCAATATCAATCATGTTGCATCATATGTGTTAAAAACTATTGTCTCTCCATGGCCTTTATCTCTTTTTGTCTTTGACTTAATTGGTAAAATAAATACAGAATCATTAGAAGGATAAAATTTTATCATTTTTGCCACCGAATATTTTTTTAAATGTGTATAATATATACCTTTACAATATATAACAAGTGAGGATATTTTAAATTTTATACCAAAACATATTATTTAATGATTTAGATGGCCTTATATAATTGTAACAAATAATGATTCATCTTTAAAAAATAAAACACTCAAAATGTTTTGTGCTAAGTTCAAAATAAGTTAGACTTTCTTCACTCCTTACTACCCATAAGGAAATGGTCAAGATTAAGCAACTAATAAGACAATTAATAAAATATTAAGCAAGACCATTACAAAAAATGGAATATATTGGCATAATCAAATCATATATTCTCTTTGGTCATATCATAAAAGTGTGGTGTGCACACACCACGAAGGCTACACCTTAATCTCTTGTTTATGGAATATAAGTTATACTCCCTTTAGAGATAGAAATACCCTCTCTATGATTCTCATTAAATGGCATTATAAAAGATAATGAATTTTGGTTAAAAAATCCTAAATAGATTAGAAATGGTTGATAAAAAATGATCTTAAAAATTTGAGTCTCATTAAATGACATTAGAAAAGATAATAAATTTCAATAAAATATCCCTGAGAAATTGGAAATGGTTGATAAAAAATGCTCTTAAAAATTTAAAGGTTTATCATGTACCAAACAAGAATATGGAAAGAAAATTAGTGATCATGAATTCTAAATTGGTGATATTTTACTTATGTAAAATCAAAACAATAATAATTCTTACAAGGAAAACAAAGAAAAATTCAAACCCAACTGGTTGGGTCCAATCGTAATCACTAAAAGGATTGGCAAAAGAGATTACCAATTAGCCACACTTGAAAGAAAACCTATTGAAAATCTCATGAAAATCATACATCTATGTTATTATTACTTATATTTATATATATATATATATATATATATATATATATATATATATATATATATATATATATATATATTAATTTCTATTTTAAAAATTTAAGAAACTTTCAAATATGGTAAAAAAAAAAAAAAAATCATATATGTTGAAAAAATAAAAAAAATCACAAATATTTTTAAACACTCAAAATTAAGACCAAAAAATCATCTTCTTATGTTACTCTCTTACTTATTTACACATTATTTATTTCATGTCAAGTAGATACTATATTTTTAGTTTTCAATATAAAATAATTTTCACGAGGTATGTGACTATGACATAGGACATACTTTTGCATGGTTTTTCAATGTTTGGCTTCCCTTTTACCTAGAAATCTTGCTAAGTTGGGGGAATCTCTTTATTATTCATGAAAACTCCAATAGGTTGTATCCATCCAAAACTTATCTACCATTTTGATTTATATATCATATAAATGTTTTGCTAATCATGAATACTTTGCATCGTTTAACATGAATATGTTATCTTATAATAATGACAATGATAAATATGGTTGATATAGATTAATATTGTTTTCTCTATGCTTCATTTTACATTCTTAATTCACTAATTGATATGTTAGAAATTTTTATTTATTATGTACACCCTTGGCATTATGTGTGCAACATATGCATGTTCTCATTTGTATAACATCATCATTCCATTTGCATGTGGTCCTTGGTTTTGTGTGTTTATGTGACATTCACATGTCCTTTATATGTGGTCCTTAGGTCAATAATGTGTGACATTCTATATAAATTTTGTGTCATTATTTGACATTAATTGTATGTTCATTGCTTGTTATTATAGTGATATGATTCATTTCATGCATTGTCTCTTTTGTATACTCTAATATTGTGCCATAGTACATATCATGAAAATTATGTGTGTATGATTCAATGTTATATTCAATATTATGGTGCAATACAATTCAAAATTTTATGTGTATTACATGATTACATCTTTCACATATTTTACAATTCTATTTTGAGATGTCTCTCATCTCAAAATGGGGGCATCATAATAGGCTTTTCATGAATAACAGATTTCTAATTTATGATAGTATATGATTTTCATATTTATAGCATGAATCCAAAAAAATAGATAATGGGAGCATGTAACACATATGTTCATTTACTCCTATAGTCACTTAAATATATATTCACATATACTTGATGCATATTCATGGGCATGTGAAAAAAAATTACAAGTTACAAGTTTCAAATACTTATAATATTTAAATGGCATTTAATATCAACTCATTAAAGATACAAGATGCATGATATTCAGTCATGTCCATGTTTCTACATGGAATTTTCAATTTTTAGTTTTTAAAATTTCAAAGGTTTCAAAAGTTAAAAAAAATCTAATTTAATCCTAATCCATCTATAGTGATGTGATTTATTTCATTTTGTAAGCAGGACATGTTAGAGTCTATTGATATTCAACATCTATGGTTGCACTTTTTTCATTGTAGTGAACCACACTTGGTGGTTCCATTGAGTGAGCCACATTTTGTGGTTTTTCCCTTTCAATTATTCAACAATATTAATCTACATATTCAAATAAGGGTTATGACATACAATCTCCCCAACTCAAGGGATTTCACTAGTTTTCAAATTGAGATTTTATCACTCTCAATTCTACACATGTTTAATAGTTCTCAAAATGCTTCAACAAGGAAGCACACACACACTATTCCAATTTCAAGTTATAGGGAAATTATATATCATAATATTTTAGGTGTATTCTTTCCTTGTTCTCTTTTCAAATTCAAATTTTCAAGTTTTAAACTTTCAATTTTTAAATATGGACAGTGACTACTTTTAGTAACATTGTTGTAATTTTTTTGCATTGAGGCATGTTACACAATCTAGATTCACATCAAAATACAAATTTTGTACACTAAATTATGTTTTAATATATTTTAATCTAACAATTCCAATCCATTACATCACTAGAATAAAGGGGACACAAATGTCAACACTTAAGTTTAATCATTAAGTGATTGATAATGTTTATTCTTGATATCATTTTTGTAATTAGTCTATTATCCATTCCATTAACTTGAAACCTCTATGATATTCTTTAATATTCTATTCACTACCTTAAAAATATTAAAAACATCATTTAGGAAGCCCTATTTTTCATATATAGTTCTATCATTGAAACTCCAATAGCCTTTGTCCTTGTATAACAATACCGCACTAGGTAGATAGGGCCACAAACCAACCTTGTCCATTAGTGTGTCCTTGTCCCCCATGCTTGAATAGTAACTTTTAAAATTTGATATGTTTCATATTAACTCTTCCATGTTTTTATCAAGGTTAATTAATGAAAAATATTCCAAATATTCCTCTATATAATAACATCAAATTCATTCAAAATACATCTGGAAATCACTTGGAAATTATAATACACATTGACCAAAAGGGCACTAATATTTACAATTTCAATTATATTTTTTTATAATAGTCATAATCCAAATATAAAGGTATTCAATTGCATTTTAAGGGAATTCATTATCAAACATTCAAGTAAATCTATCTAGTGGCATCAACTTGAGGCCATTTTGGGTTATGTAGGCAACACTTAGATTACACAAAGTTTTTTGAGGATAAATCAATGATTCCCCTTGCCTGATTCCCCCTTTTATATTTGATATTTATTCAATTTTTTATGTAATAATTAGGGTTTTAATTTTGTAGGTATTCTACATACCAAATCAACTCAAACAGGTTATCAAAATATCATCATTGATAGTTACATGCAACAATCGGCCGAGATATGGCCATAATAAGCAGACAAGGCCATAGTGGACCCCTACCCACCTATTTCATCCTTGTCCCAATACATAATATACTTATTCCAATTACAACATAATTTATTTATCTTTCCCAATTATTTCTCATTAAAAATCAGCATATAAAATCAACATAAATCAAATCCAAACTATGTGTATACATTTTATTGAATGTTATTATTTATAGATCATTTTAAATTATGTGTTTTACTGTATTTTACATTTGGTTTGTGTATATTTTATATATATAAAAAATCTTTAAAATAGTTTAATTTTTATTAGATTTCATTTTTAAATCACACAAATAACATTAAACATTTTTCTACCTCTATATATTATATACTCCCTCTCAAAATGTATATGCTTCTACTAAAATAAAATGTGACTCTCCTTTACTTCAATCTTATATATATCAAATTAATTTATTTACTTACTCCTATTTGTTCTTTACATGTTGAAGTTAATATTCACCACTTCTAATTTATGTACTATCTAAAATTTATTTTCCCCATCTTTGATGGCACCATTCAACCATCACCATCCTTCAACCATAGTTTAGTTTTGATTAGTCGAGTTTAATTATTGATTAAAAAACATTGACGTATTTTAAGTGGTTTAATATTAAAAATTAATAGTGGTCAATTTATTATTCAAAAAATTATTGATTCTCTCTCTTATAAATAATTAAGTGCATGTATATTTTAATATAGTATACTTATAGTTTATGGTAAATTTATTGGATTAAATTATTATTCTTAGTTTGACAAGGAGCTTCCCCAAGGCTTCTCTTAAATTTTATTAAAATATAACTCAAATAGATATTTATCCACCTAATATTTTTAATATAGGCTTCTAATTCCATATAATAACATTAATAATAGCTTTTAATATGAATTCTATAGCTTAGATGGTCCCATTACATGATATGGCCTAGGAGTGATAGTTTAAGTATATATTAGGTGCATGGAGGAGATGCTTAAGTGCATGTCCATGCACACATAAATTTTTACATAAGTTATAATATGACCCTATATTTAATAAATATTTATATTTCCCCCAAATTCCATTAATTTTAACCATTGATTAAATGTTGTGTAATAAAATAATATTTTCAATACAATATTTTGTCCAACATATTTTTACTAAACCTTTAAAAAAATTATTCCTATTAAATAATATAAGGATTAATTGAGGTTATGATTTATAATTTTAATTTTAGTGATATTAATATTTACATGATAACTACATTAACCCAATGACATTTCTTTCCTCATGTATTTAATAAAAATTATCGGATGAACTATCGACTAAGTTCACTATACTATGTGAGTGAATAGTTTATGAAAATACACTCAATATGGCAATTATATACTTGACATATATAACGATGATATCATTATCTATATCTACCTTGTATTATATGATTAAGTCATCTGACACATTTAAACCTACGTGAAAATGCTCGTGATAAGCACAGGAGATAATTATATCATATACAACATCAAATAAAGTGTCACAACAACCTAATTCATAATCACAGTGAGGAAATCCAATTAGTAAAATTTCCAAGGATTTATATATGCTTTAAACTTGGAATTATCTATCATAAAAATGTAAATCAAATCATTTAAACAAATCAAAGTCCTAAACCAACTACCTACGTATTCTTGAGAGTATTGAAGGGATTTACTATTGACTATTGGTTCTCTCTCTCTCTCTCTCTCTCTCTCTCTCTCTCTCACACACACACACACACACACACACACTCACACACACAAAAAATTAATGCATCTATAAAACTCTCCTTAATGATACCCTCCCTCTGTTTAGCAAGGAAAAATGTGTGTCAATCACACTCTAAAAAAAAACCCATCAAGTGGTTAAATTAGATTAAAAGTATCTAAATGATCATATCCAATATAAATGTCAAATCATTTTTCTAATAATGAATATTAAATCACATCAAATCTATATAATGTTAATATATATAATCAAGTCAAATAAATATATTCAATCTCAATCTATTTTAAATTAGAAAATCAATTACACTTGATGTTCAATTCAAAATAATCATATCAATTACATTTAAAGTTTAATCAAAATAATAAATTAAATCTCATTTTAAATTATTTTGTATATTCATCTCAATATCATTTTACATTAATCAAAATAATCCTATAAAAAAAATTGAAGTTAATTTAATTATTGATTCAAATCTATTTGATATTAATTCAATATGATTTAAATTATGTAATAAATAAATAAATATAAAAATTCCACCTATTGGTATATTAAATATCTATCCATATCCCTAAAAGAAACATTTAGTAAATAAATGATATTTTAGCATTTAACATCTAAGTCATTAGTCACTTCCATTCTAGTGTAGAGTAAAAATGAATGTGACATCCTCCCTTTTTTGAAAAAAACATTGCCCCAATGGTTGAAATATCCAACATTCAAATGAGAAAAATGTCTTGGAGGCTTTTCCAAGAATATATATTTTATTATTTCTAAATAGTTATTAGTCTTACTAGACTCTATAATAGTATTTCATTATATGTTTTTCAAGTGAAGCTTCTAAATGCCAAAAAACCAAAGGATTCTTGTAAGGCCCAATCCTAGATCCTTGTCCTAAGAATACCTCTCAATAATTCATTAGAGTTATATTTTTAAAATAGTTCTTGATAAAAATATAATAAGAATATACATGTTTATAAATTGAAATCAAAATCCAATTCAAGTTTTTGGTTCACAACTCTTAGGATGTAGAAAAGGTCTTATTAACATTGAAACAAGTCAATAGATTTTCAAATTGAATGAAATTAAAATCTATTTTTTTCCTCTAAACCAATATTTTTTATAAAGCTTCCATAGTCTAGGGATATACTTCTCATAAATATTCTAGCTAATCTATGGTTTGATGTCAACTATGGGTTATAAAAAACCATGTTAATATTTAATTTTACAAATCCTATTGGGATTTTTAAAACTCTATAGTATATAGCTTTATCTTGTTAAAAATTATAGCATCTTACTAAAAAAATTTATCAATGTTACTTTTAGTTCTAAGTTTAATTAAACTACTTGAGATCAGTCATCAACCCACTTTTATCCATGTCTTGTGATTCACAAATCACTAAGGTCTTATTATGATTTTTCCTTTTTGTCTAGGGAGTCCACATCCTTCAACATGATGTTCCACACATCGAAAGATATAGATAAATAATCTATAATAAATTTTTTACCTAAAAACTTCAATGGAATTGTTTTATTTATATTTATAATTTAGGTGATCTAAATAACATAAAACTATAAAAATTTGGATTGTGTAATATATGGCATTCAATATATGATTATTAATATAAAAGAGAGATTGATTACACTTAATAAATATGGAGATTACCAATAAAAGAGAAAAGATAAGTAAATTATTTGATTTTTTTTATATTTACTAATCACTTCCTATGTCATATTCCTCAAGATGCCTTTGTAATAACTCTACAAATACTTTGATCAAGAAATATGATCTTAGGATCTCTTGATTATGATGTCAATATCTTCACTTTATTTTTAATGTTAGAATTATTTTATTTTATATTTTATTATTTTAGGAGGGTTATTTAATTTATTTATGTCTTATATTAATTTTTTATCAAATTTAGACACTTTCTGACAACTTCCTAAAAAATAGCTAGAAGTATGAATTAGAGTGTAGTTTATTAAATGTGTACTTAACTAAGATCAAATACTTATACATTCATACCCATGATTTGGTTCACACATTTTATATCTTATATAATTTAAATTAAATTATTTTATTCAATATCCTATTTTATAAGGATTTGGGGTGCCTAGCTTATCTAATGTGCAGGTTTTGCTTACTTTCTAAGGAAAGCTTATTGCATGTTGAAATTATCTTTTAATTGAGTCAAAATTGTTTTATTAAATCAACCTTAAATTATATTAGAGTATTTTTTTTAACTTATATTTTAATTAAGCTTTTAATTTAGCATTAACTTGTCATGCAAGTTACTTGTAATTGACTAGTTTTAGCCTTTCTTGTTAGTAAAATATTTTGCATAAGTGTGGCAGAATAGTACTTCTTGGAAATTATTTTTGTATAATGTTTATCTCTCATTTTATTTTTATTTATTCACAAATAAAAACCTTCAAGTTTATTTATTCTAATTTTAATTAATTTAGTGCATATTTTATCATCAATCACATTTACGATAATATTAGATTAACAACTAGTAATTCTAGAACATATTAGATGATATGTAACTTAATTTTTAGATTAAATTAAATATGATTACACTCCTTCCAAATTTTAAAAAATAATTTGGTATAATATCCTCATTCAATAAATTTTCAAAAGGGTTTTCGACCATTATCATGATAATCAATGGCTTCATTGAATTCTGCTTCCATGAATATTCTCATCTTCAAAGGTGATAACTTTGAATATTGGAGAGATTAGTGGAAGATAATTATTTTATGAAAATTACTTTAAAATTATGTTATCCATGGTTACACACCACCTATATATTATAATAATTTGACTCAATCTTAGAAAATTAAAAAAGAATGAAAAGAATATGGATGCACATGATTTCTTCTATTTTAAAAGTGTCATAGACCTAAGAATATATCCAATAATTGTTGGTTGAAAAACTTTATATGAGACATGAAATTAATTAGAAATTTTATATAAAAGATATATTAATTTAATATAAGTAATATTTCAAACTCTTAAAATGAATTTTTAAAACTTAATAGTGTTAACTAATGAAGGAGTTGGAAAATATTTCACAATGATAAATGACTGCGTTCATAAAATGAAGGTTTATGGAGAAATTATACAATACAATATTATAGTAAGGAAATTTTGAGATATTTAACTCAAATTTGGAATAATATTGTAATGTTTCTTAAGGATTATAAGGACATGAACACTATAAGTTTTCATGAGTTAGTGGGTTATCTCTTGTCCCATGAGGATAAAATAATACTATATGTTGAAGATCAAGAACAAACACTTGAAACCAAGGCAAAGGTTTAAAATAAAAAATAAAACAATAAAAATTAGATTCAAGGGAGTTATAAAAACCCAAATTCAAAGGGTAATTCTAAATGTAAATTGACATTTAAAAGTAATAAATACATTACTTATCATTACTACAAAAAACAAGGATTCTTTATAGAATATTACATGATATTGGTAGCTAAGAATCAATATAATCAAGGAAGTGAAGAGAATGAATTCCAATATAAATAAATTGAGATTAAATGACACTCATATTATTGTCTTACATGTTATGTGGGAATAGAGAAAGAAAATAATTGGTGTTTTCTTGATTAAGGTTGCTCAAATCACATGACAAGTTACAAAGATGGTTTCAACAAATTTGATGATTCATTCAAAATCCAAGTGCAATTGGGAAATGTACATAACATAAAATTTAAATAAAATGAAACATACAAATCACCAAAATTCAAGGTAAGGTTGAAATAAATGATATTTATTGTTATCCAAATTTAATTCACAATCTTTTTAGTGTTGGTCAATTAGTAGAAAAGGGTTTCAAACTACTTTTTGAAGATGGTGTTTGTTTTATTTTTATAAGAGATGTGGCAATAGATTGATTGGAAAATAGTATATGTTAAATAATAGGATAATTCTATTACGATTTAATATTATTAAGTAAGGTACTTATTTCTCCACCATTGAGGATGTTAACATGTGGCATTCAAGATATGGTCATATTAATTTTTAAATCATACATGTTATCGACATAAAAGGTGTGGTAAGAGGTCTTCTCATGTTATACATAAAGAAATATGATGCATGAAAGTCATGTATTATTAGGAAAAATTATAGGTGTTATTTCCATATTAAAAAGTGGAGATAAGTCACACATTTGGAGCTGGTTCATTTAGATTTATGAAAATATATGCCTTTCAAAAGTATTGGTGAGAATTTGTATTTTATTTTATTCATAAATGATGCTACAAGGTTTAAGTGGGTTTTTTTATTGAAAAATGAAAATGTGTTTTTTCATATTTTAAAACTTTCAAAGATTTGGATGAAAACTAATGTGGACATTCCATCAATTCCATAATAATAGATAAAGGGGGTGGATTTTGTTATAATAAATTTCATGAGTTTTGTGCTTCACATGGAATCAAAATGCATCCAACAACTCCTTACACACCACAACATAATGGTGTAGATGAAATAAATGATAGATACATCATGGATTTAGAAAGGAATATGTTGTATAATAAGAACTTTAAAGGTTTTTTTCAGCTGAAGCAATGAAAACAATAGTTTACATCATTAACAAAGGTTCTAAAATGGTATTCAATGATAAGACACTTTATGAAGCTTGGTATTGTACAAAATTAGTTGTTGATCTTCCAAATATATTTGGTTTTTTTTATTTTTTACATGTTTTATATGATAATAGGAAAAATATATATTCAAATAGTTTTCCTCATATTTTCACAAGTTATAGTGATGAAATCAAAGCATATAAGTTTTATAATCTTGCTAGTAAATCCACAATTATTTCTAAGGATTGTAAATTTATTAAAAATGAGGTGTATTTTTATTATTATAATTTATATACGAAGATAATAAGTTAA
Source organism: Torreya grandis (assembly GCA_037957365.1). Taxonomy (NCBI): domain Eukaryota; kingdom Viridiplantae; phylum Streptophyta; class Pinopsida; order Cupressales; family Taxaceae; genus Torreya; species Torreya grandis. Next base: position 5,301,604 of record JARHVA010000483.1, read on the forward strand.
TGTGTAATCCTATTTATTTTTATTTTGAGGTCTTACAAATTTCTACACATTTTTCTAGTTCAACAACAAATAATACTATCACTTCACAAGAGACTAGTCATCCATCTTCATCAAATCAAAGAAAGCACAAGAAGTTGTTGAATCCAATCCAAAAAATAAAATGTTAGATAATAAATATGATAGGATTATAATAAGGATTAAACATCATGAAGGTGTTTTTTTAATTATTTTTATGAGTAAAATATTATGTTTTCATTGTTATCTATGGCTAGTGAACCTAAAAGTTATGCAGAAACTAGTCAAAATAAAGAAGGGATTGATGCTATGAAAATTGGGATGGATTAAATTGATATTAATGATATATGAACTCTTATTAATCCTAAATTTTATAAATATTTAATTTAAACCAAGTGGTTATACAAGACCAAAGTCAAGAGTGATGGTATAATTTCCAAGTTAAAAGCTAGATTAGTTGCAAAAGGGTTTGCACAAATATATGGGGTTGGTTATGAGGAAATTTATGCACTTATGGCATGTAAAGATAATATAATACTAAATATTGTTTCATATACTCATAAAATATGAAAAATACATCAAATAAATGTCAAAATTACATTCTTAAATAGAGTGTTTGAGTAATAAGTATATATGGGACAGCCACAAAGTTTTGAGATAAACGATAAAATTTTTTGGGTATATAAGTTGAACAAGGATATATATTGGCTTAATAAATATCTAATATCATGGTACTCAATAATTAATATTTTTTTATTGGATAAAGGATTTATAATAATTTAAAATTAACAATCTCTTTATATACAAGAATTTTGTTCTAATATTTTATATGTTTGTCTCTATGTAGATGACTTGATTTTTATAGGTAACTTTATAGAGATGTTGAATAACTTCAAGAAATATATGAAACCATAATTTGAGATGAATGATCTTGGAATTATTAATTAATTTCTTTTCATAAAATTCCATCAAAATAAAGAGGAAGTATTCATTTTTCAACACAAATATGCCCAAGACATGTTAAAGAAGTACAATATTCAAGATTATAACTCTATGAACATGCCAATTATAAGTGGATTACATATAATGAGAGAGGATGAAATTAATTTAGATAATAAAAATAATTTTATAATAATTTTTTGAGGTTATATTTATCTCACTATGACTAGACCCGATATTGGTTATGGGGTTTTACTAGTTTCTAGATTTATGGGCAATCTGTCACTCAAACATTTGTAAACAATAAAAAAAATTAGATGTGATATAGGTAGTTATAATCATGGTATTATTTTTAGATAAAAATTTTCATTATGTCTAATTGGATACATATGTTTATAATTGGGAGGATATCTTGATGATATAAACTCAACTTCAAGTTATTGCCTCACATTAAGAAGTGGGTTGGTTTTATGGTATTCAAAGAAACAAGCTACAACTACAATATCATATATCGAAGCTAAATATACAGCCCTTACATAATATTTCACATAATTAATATGGTTGAGAATTATTTTATTTTATTTTAGATAAGGTTATCTTGATCTAACATATATTTTTGGTGATAATAATGGGGTAATACAACTATCCAAGAATCTAGTTTTTCATGCTAGAACTAAACATATTGAACTCAAACATCTTTTTTTCAGATACTTGATCAATGATAAAAAAATCATTTAGTGTGTGATAATTTAATATTAATTTTATAATATTTTAACCACAGTATTGTTGAAGAGTATTCATGGAAGACTTAAGGAGACTATGGGCATTTTTGCTCTTTGAATCAAAGGGGAGAATGTTGAGTATGATGCCAATGTTGAAACTTGATTTTTGATGTTATAATTAATTAATTTATTTTTTATTATTTTATGAGGATAATATTATTTATTTATTTCATAAATTTAATTTTTTGTCAATTTTAGACACTTTATGGAAACTTCTTAGAAAATACCTAGAAGTGTCAGTTAGAGTGCAGCTCATTGGATGTGTACTTAGCTGAGCTAAAACACTTAATCATTCATAACAAAGAGGTTAGGAAAAAAATTTACATAGAAATTAAATTAATTTTATATTTAATTTATTATTTTATAAATGTTTTGGGTGCCTAGCTTGTCTAATGTGCATGCTTTGCTTACTTGTTAACAAAAGATTCTTACGTGTTGATCTTATCTTGTCATTGATTCAAACTTGTTTTATTGAGTCAAATTTAAATTATGTTAGAGTATATTTTTAATATTATATTTTTATTTAAATTATTTTTTAAGTAAGGTGTTAATTTATTATTAACTTGACATGCAAGTTACTTGTAATTGGCTAGTTTTAATCTTTCTTGCTAATAAAAGATTATGCAAAAGTGTGGCAAATAGTTTTTCTTAAAAATTATTTTTGTATATTGTTTAGATATGATTTTATTTTAATTTAATAATAAATTAAAAATATAAATATTATTTATTATAATTTTAATTAATTAAATACATGTTTTACCATCAATCACACTTACAACAAAGCTAGATTGATAGTTACTAATTTTTAGACATATCAGATGATATATAGCTTCACTTTTAGATTAAATCAAAGTTGATTTTTACTCCCTCCACATTCAAAATATTCATTTGGTATCATATCCTCATTCAATAAATTTTTAAAATTATTTCAATCCATTATCAGGAGAATCAATCAATTTAATTAATTCTTCTTCCATTCATATTCTCATCTTCAAAAGTGACAACTTTGAATATTGGAGAGATCAGTTGAAGATAATTATTTTATGGAAAGTAGTTTTGTAGAATGTTTTCCATGGTTACACACCACCTACATATTGTAATACTATATGTTTTTCAAATTTATAAAATATATGCATATCCTAACATCATTATTTTTCATTCTAACTAAAACAAGTTTTTCAACCTATTTTACCTTATTTTTATTATGTGAACCTAAACAAGTACAAAAATTTTAACTAATAGTATTGTATAAAATATAAAAAGGACACATAAATGTAAATGTAAAGGTGATAATATGATTAAAAATTTTGTTTTATAATTATATAAAGCTCTAAGGTATTAATATAATTTGCATGTTTATTATTCTTTGTATGACTATGATAATGTGTATGTGGAAGAATAGACTAAAAACTAGATCAAGTGTCATTTAGATCAAGAACTAGGAGTCTAGATGCACAAGGATTAAATCATCAATATTTTGGTGCTATCTACATAGTTATCGCATGTCCTTTATTATCTTCATTTATATGTACATTACCTCTCTATTTCCATATGAGTTATTTCACCTAATTATAATATGTTTTTACATGATATCGAGGATCAATGTGTGTGAAATATATATAAACATGTATCCTTCACTTTAAAACCATAGGTCCACTTTCAAAATTATTTTTAGGCCTAAAAAAGGGAAGGACATTGGGTTGATTTGACCCTATCCACTCTCAAATGAATGTCTAAGAATTGCTTACATATCCAATACTCCAAAGAGGGAAGACAAATTGCATGTAGTTCTCCTTGTGTATGTATGAAATTGTCCTCTTTTGATGAATTCAACCTATGATATGGATTTATAAACTTTAAAAATATCATATTTGGCTATAACTTTTTCCTTATGACTTATGGTTGGATCGGGAAGTATAATGAAGTCATTTTAAATGTATATATATATATATATATATATATATATATATATATATATATATATATATATATATATATATATATATATATGTTATGACTGGTATATATTTTATAGATATGGAATAGGATTATACCTATTTTTATGTGGGAATATTTCATTAATTTCTCACCCCATTGGCATGTGAAATGTTTAGGGATACACATGGACATAATTTAAATTTTAAGAATGATTGTTTCTTGGTGTAGGGAAAAAAAATTCAAAATTATATGCCTATAGAATTCTTCATGCATCTAATTCTAATGGACTCATATAAAAATTAAGAATAATTATTTAATGATATGGAGATAATTTGAGTATGATAATGCATAGGCTTGGTACAAATGAAGGAATTCATGTAGGTGATTGATGAAAATCAGGGAGGTTGGTCCCATGGAAAACATGTAGATGTGAGAGAAGGGTGTGTAAGACCCATATATATATGCACAAGTCATGTAAAGTGATTATAAGTCAAGACTAACATTTCCAAGTGTCTAATAATATATGTTAGTCTCTAAAAATGTCATCCTTTTATTATAGTGTTTAAATGAAATGCAATGGTAAATTAAAAAGGATAAATAGATATACTAAGTGTGTATAAAACCCTTTGTCATTAGGATGAGGATTCAATTATATAGTTTTCTCCCTAAAAACCTAAAATGAACATGCAACAATAAATGTCTATATGTGAAAATAAAATATGAAAATGAAACTTTTAAAGCTTTAATATAAAGGAAGGAATATGCCTATAAATGGGTGAACCATGTTTCTCTAAGATGTGTTGGAGATGATTCTTCCTTATTGAATAATTGGATAATTTATATTTATTTTAAATCATTTGGAGGATTTGGGGTGATCATTACCCCGATTACGTGCTAAGCAAAGGGAATGGGTTGGGAAGATAATTTTACCAACCTTGTTGAATAGGGAGTAGTTCATAAGCCATTAATCATTATTTAACCTCAACTTCACTACTCTTTCAACTAATATTGAACCTCAAGATGAAAGGGGCGAAGCATATACTAGGCTTTTAAAGTAGCGCATATGCCACTAATCATCCCTAAACCTCAATTGAACTACTCAATTACCTTAATCAAACACTACAAATGGACTTATAGATTCAAAATGTTCACTTATAGGTACAATTGATACCATATTAGAAAATTGTAATAGTGTGTATGCGCATGATCAATGTTCATGCCCCATAATCTGATCCAATCAATTAAAACATGCTATAGAATGCTATATATTATATATTATTTTTTATTAAAGCTCAAAAATAATAAAACATGTAATTTCTATTTATATAAAATTTGTGCATATGCCTCCAAAAAAAATTCAATTTTTAAGTATCTTAAAACATGTAACTCGTGTCCCTATAAAATGTATGAAAATTCATTATATGCCCCCCAAAAAAATTCAATTTATAATTATCTAAAAACTTGTAACTCATGTCTCTATAAAATGTGTGAAAATTCATTACATATGTCCCAAACAATGTTTTAATCTTGTAAATATTTGAAAAACTATAACTCATGTTTTTTGTAAAATGTGTGCATATACTATATATCTATTATAATATACAACATATGTCCCATATTTTGGACCAAACTGATAATATAGAGCAATTTAAACTCTTTTAATCATTTAATTTGTCCCAAAATATGAATTATTTGTACATGGAGGCTTGATTATCTATGACAAGCCCATTAATATTCTCACTTTTTGATGTGATAGATTTTTCTTATGAATTACTCATCTAAAAATAAAATACTTAACCCCATTATGTAATTTAAAAATATGTAATCATGTAGAATAATGTGTTAAAATGTGGATAATGTGTTATCATAGTAATTATGATAGATAAATTTTAGAACTAAATAAACTAACAAAATAAATGAATGTAAATTTCCTATTCTAAATTTAAATTAAAACCTCGTATTGAGTTATCCAACCAAAGGAAAAAAATTAAATACTTACAATACCATCATGAAAATTAAGTATGTCACCTTCTCTACTAATTGAATTTGATTTGCTCTTGACTCTTGGTATGTGGATGCTCAACTCAATTCTTCAAGTGAAGGGAAATTCAACAACATATACACGTATGATCTATATTTTCTCAATAGATGCATAGGATAATTTTGATATCAATTTGATATCTTGAATGTGGATGGTGAAAAGGGAGGATGACACTTCTATTTATAGTTTTTAGGTCAGAATATGTTTAGTTGGGATAAATCCATATTTATTAGATAATACTAGTTTTGGATGGTTAGATTTGAGTCTTCATCCACATGGAAGAGGCCAATTCCTCATGTGTTTAAGATAAAATGGGAAAGTTAGTCGATAGTTTAAAATGTCTCATGAATGAGTCAAGGTAGTCGGAGGACACACCAAGTTGGTTGAAATATTCAATGATGAATCAATAATTTGTTGAGTAAATTAAGAAGGTGGTTAGATGACTAAACACTTGGTTGAGGGAAGTATTGAAGATGTTTGGTGACTTGGAAATTATGGGTTTTTAATTAGTTTCTATGAAATTATGTGTGCATGAATAATTAATTAATATGGATTAACTAACTATTTGAAAAAATAAGGGAAGTGATGTCAGGATTAAATTCAAATTTAGAATGATGGATAATGGAAGTTAGTGTGAAATAATGGAAGTTATTCAATATTTATAAAATTTAATTATGATACTAAATGTGTATAAATTTAGGTGTATATATTTACCCCTATTTGAAAGTGTGTTACAACTAGAAGAGGCAATGCATTTTCAAAGAAAAAATAAAAAGTGGAGTGAAAATGGATGTAAGAATATATCCCAGGTGTCTATGAATTATTATGAATGATGCCCCCTTGAGTGGTTGAGTGAGGAGAATAGATAAAAATGAACACTCATGATGAAGGAATGAGGGAATATTATACATAAAATGATATAGTTGATACCTTAATTAGCAAAATTAATAGTCTCAATAAAATGCTTGCATGAGTTGAAGTATATGTAAAATGATTTGCCTTGAGTAAATAGGTGTTAGGAAGTTGATTTGATTAAAAAAATCTCATTTGTAAGCTGAATGCTTGGATGGTTCCCCATGAATATTGTTACATAGTGGAAGATGTGGGAATGATATGTCTAGTTGGTAAGTTACATTTCTAAAGGACAAATAAATTTTCTAAGTAGTGATAAAATTTATTATATTTATTTACAAGTTGAAATAAATATATTAAATATTTTGATGAATTGGTGGTACATTTGGAAGGAAAAATGAGGTGATAGGGTTGAAATATGATTAAATAAAAAACTTAAGGTGGGGTTAAAATATATGAATGGGATGGGTGAATATGTAGGGGTAGGGTTATTTTTAAATTTCATTGTGTGAAGCTCATTTATGTGATTTGTTTTATTATCTACCTAGTATTGGATTTTTTTATGGATTTTGAGAGTAAAATAGAGCATACACCAACTGATAGACGTCGTAGTGAGTGATTCTACATTTACCAGAGGCTAGATGGGAGAAGGTATCCAATAAGTCATGTTGTCAAATTCTTTTTTTGTCATTTTAGGGTCATAAAATTTAAGTAAATTTGGGTCAAACAAACTTATCATTTTATAAACAATGTTTGTGAAGTCTACTTCAGTGATTTTGCTAGTAAGAATGGTGGTTTTGTGAAATAGATTAGTATATTTGAGTGATTAATTGTTTTGTTCAAAGCAATGGTGAATTCATTATAAATTGTTGTAATTTCATTGTATTGTAGAATGAATTCATTTGAATGAAAAATTAATTTAAAGGTGTAGTGAATTCATCAAATTTTAGAAAATTTTCCAAAGGTTTAGTTAATTTGTTATTTTGAGAATGAAATAAAAAATTGTAATAGAATTGTCATCAGATGTGAATATTAGTGTAAATTATTATTATGATAGATGGGTTTATAATGTGAAATATATAACATAAAACATACAATATTGTGTCCTATTAATATGTGTAGTGGAGATAGCCTATACTTACTATGTGGGAGAGGTGGTCAGGTGTGTTACAACTAATACAGATATTCACTAATTATGATGTGGGTGTCTTAGAGGTAATGTGATTTTTGTACATTATAGAGATGCCCGAGATCTGTGTGGATAGTGCAATACTTATGGATTTGGTAGAGTGATAGAACTCAGACACCATCACATTCTTGTTACTGAAAAGGGATCTAAAAGTGACCTTATAGAATGTATGGATGATAATTCACATTAATATATGAGGTGTGAATATTTATTGGAGAGAGACTACATAGGTAATATCATTAACTAGGGTGTTTGTAAAGGATATTATCCCTATTATCAAATATGAGATAGATTTGGATGCTTATATGGTGTTAAAGGAGACTTATGGAATGAAATTGGTGTTAATGGCTCCTATTGGTGGTGTGTTTCTACCAAACAAGAGTGGGAGATTTTTTCTTATTGATTTATTATATCTTATTACAAATATGTTGGAGAGGGTGATAGATTTTGCATGGGTACCCTATGTGTTGGCACACTTATATAAATACTTACATATAGTCATGTACAAGGGATAATCTAGCATAGTCTCATTTACACTTCTACAGTTGTGGGTATGGGAGCATATTGTTATTGAGAGTCTAGTTATATAGTAGAGATAAAGAGTGGATGGAGATCCATTTTATTATATATGTTACATTATGATAAGTGCATGGAGGACTCACATGGGAGATTTTAAATTTTAAAAGAGGTAATTAGATGATTAAAGGCCTGAAAATATTACATGGAGACCTTATAGAAAGGTAGAGCCTTAGTGGATTTAGGACACATGATATATGGACTATATATTGGCACGTTATTATATTGTTGGCAGACATGTGTACATTATAGAGAATTATATTCTAAACAAGGTTATGAGATGGTATGGTAAATGGTATTATCTATCAATAGGTCCACATGTGTTTGCATGTGTAGCAGAAGATACAACCTAGTGGGGACTAGGTATAGGCCTGAGGGTGGTGTTGACCAATTTTGACTTTTAGGTCAAAATAGGGTACCCCAAGTTAAAAAAATTATTTTTAGGCATATAAATGGGTATAATATATTTTCATAACTTGTTTTATATGTCATTTCATTCCTCTCAATGTTATATTAACTTTGGTCAAGTAGTTTTTAGGTCTATTTACCATTTTATGTCATCTTGAGGGGCCTAAATGGTGCATTTAATGCTTTTTAAGGGTTTATTGGGATTTTTTAAAGTTAATAAATCTGATTTAATTCCCTATGTGTCTATATAAGTCTTAGGAAGCTTAAATAACTAAATAAATGGTAGGTTGTTCAGAGAAAAGGTAGTTTTATAAGCCAAAGAGAGATAAAAGGACACTTGTATAGATTTTTTAGAAGTGTGCCAATTAGAAAAAATGTAAATGTGACTCTTCACATTTCCAATGTTAAACTCCAAAATTTTAATGATCTAAAATATCCATTTCTTGCTCAAAACTATTCTATCTCTCTTTTACCCTCTTGGCATAAAAAAATGACTTGCAGGTTCTTGCTTCGTACACTCTGCATAAAGGGTTTCAAAAAAAATATCTTGGGGGAATTTTATAAAATAAAATATCTTAAAATAAATATAATAATTTTTAGTAATGGTATTTTTTACTTCATTAACCATTCATTTGAAGTGGACTGTGCAAAACTACCTATCAAACTATGCACCCTCCAGGTTTTCCTTCATTCTAAGCAAGTCCATACAAATTGGTTGTTGATATTACTCCCATATATATTTTTTCATCACTCTCTAACACTACCCATTATTTTTTTCAAATTTGGAGTGTTTTTGACATGCCAATCATCTCAATTTGTAAGAGGATGCAATTTTATGAGTTATGGGTAGTTTTCCATCACTTTTAGGTTGTCATGTTTTACAATCAATTTCATGGGATAGTGTAGGTGTCCCATTGATGTTATTAAACTTATATTTATTTCATATTCACCTTTAATATTCATTATCCAAGTTATTCTCATGATTTTAAAATCTCCATGACACCCAAGTAGTCACTTGATGCTCTTCACTGCTCTATCCCAAGTGTACAAAAGTGATTCTTAGGTTGGAAGAAGTGTGTTGAAGATGGTTTTAGGGTTTCCTTGATAATATTAATAGTTTTAAGGTTTAAAATCCAAATTTAGTGGCTTGAAAATTTTTTTTAACATGTTTCTTACCCAAATCCACTTCTTACATGCATATACTTAACCCATGCACATATATATGGGTTTCTTGGATGATGTCATGCCATGATAAGGACATTGGCAATGGTGTCAAGATTTTGAAGACATAGAGATTACATTTTGAAAATTTAAGTTTCTTCATAATTTATAAGATTTCATAGCAATTTCCATTGCCCACTCTTAAATTCACTGCTTTCATTCTCTTAAGTTGCACCTATAGGTGGCCTAATAGCAAGATATGAGGTCATAATGAAGCATTGAATTGTGATTTAAAACCCGTTATTAATATTACAACATGTTGAAAGGGTATAATAATGAAAATTTGATATGCTATGAGGACAAATTGGAAGGGAAAATATCATCATGATAATGATTATTGAGTTAGGCCTAAAGTCCCTAAAGCTCCTAAACAAAGGACCTAACACTTTCTCTCTTCATCATGAAGTAGGGTTATACAAAGATTTTATGAATCTTGGATACTATATCTTATATATTTTGTATAGGAGTTTAAATTTTAAAATTTTAGAGGATAGGTGACTAGGATAAGATGATGTTGAAAGCCTCAAGGTTGTTACCAAAAGCACTAAAAACATCAATAATCTCTGTAGGCCTCTAAAATAAAATAGCATTTTGTCACTTAAATAAATAATATGAAATAGACCTTCATGTCTAAATTTTATTAAGCTAATAATATGAGGTTATATGGTTTGAGAGTGAGTAGGGAGGGATTGGAAGGTTCCTTTGTAACCCTATAGCTGTCTACAGTTGTATCTTAACCCTCAACTATCCACCTACTGTAGACCCCATACTTAAAAGTTAAGTATGACACCAAAAAATAGGGAAAAATTCATATGGTTATGCCTAAATGATATAAGTCATTAAATGACTTCAATTAAATATTAATAATCCTAACACAAGTAATATTATGCTCTCTAGCAAGCATTCTTAGCCTGTACACTGAGGCAGGGTAACCTATAGGTCAACAGGACAGTGATTCATTTCTATATTTGAATGGTGTTTTAAGACTTAAAAGAGGGAAAATAGTTTAAAAATACATATTGTGATCTAATATGGATACATGGATGGTCCAACCAACATCATAATCAATCTCGTATGGTCCAAAATAACCTATAGGTAGGGTCATAAGGGGAAAGTGTCTCAGTCATAGGGGAGAGCTCATTTTGATGTTTGCAACATACATATGATGAAAATGAGTAATGTGGTAATGATTAATTGTGTTTAAAACACATTATGAGTAGCATTACCATTTTCATGAACTCCAAATAATTTTCATAACCTATATATATATATATATATATATATATATATATATATATATATATATATATATATATATATATATATATATCCTTAAAACCCTATGACAACTTACAGCCAAGCTAAAAGCATGAAACACAATCATCTTTAGCAAGCTGTTAGGAGGAAAGGAGATATGAGAGTGAAAAAAGATATTAATACTTTCCTTAGAGTCATAAAAACCTTTTAAAAACCTTTTGGATGTGAGAAGAAGGCCTAGAGGATTCTAACTCCATGGAAAAGTGCACACAGTCAGTCAAGGTTCAACATTGATAGTCTTGAGAGTTCATATAAGGAAAGAGGCACTAAGGGAATTTAAGAGGTATTTAAATCTTAAAATGATTTAATAAATTCTAAAATATACTATTTTAACTCTCAGATTATTATATGGATCCAAAGAGGGGTCTCAAAAGATGCAAACACATTCTAAGTATTAAAAACCCTGCACAATCTGCCTTGGATACGTCTATCTTGAGTTTTGGAGATTTGAAAAGGAAAATGAGGTGATCAAAGGATAATATTTTGTGCTTATAATCTTAAAATATTTAAAATACACCTCTAATACTCACATTTCTCAAATAAATAGCTTAAATACCCCTTATTATGTCTCAGAATAGGGGTACTCTCTTTTATCACAACACAAACAGTTTGGAGAGATTATGTAAAAAAGATGAACAAAAAAGTATAGAAACACTTTAAGATTATTTAATATGCTATGATATATCTATTCCAACATTGGGAACCTATTTATAATCTCTAAGGACAAACAAGGTGGTTTAGGTAAGAAGGTTTGCAGGAAGACCAAGTGAAACAACATACAAGACATGCTCCAAATAGAGAGTCACTTCTAGTTTTATCATATGAAAAGAATTATAATGAATTTAATGATGTTAATGGGGATATAAATGAAGTTTTAAAACTATATATATGTATTTAAAATCATCAAAAGGTCATTTTGATGTTTTGGTTGTAGGCAGAGTAGTGAAAGCAAGCTTTAAGCTTAGGGTAATGATGGACTAATTACAATTTAAACATAAGATTATATTTATAATGCCTTGAACATGTTTATAAGATATGTATAGAGTTTTTTAGACCCATAATTTTTAAGGATGATCATTAAAAATTCATTTTCTTGGTGTGAAGGTGCTCAGACCTCATAAAGTATATAAGAGAGACCCAAATAGCCAATTTGAAGTGCTCATATATCTCATAACCATTTTCATGGAAATTTGAGTTATTTGGGAATGATTAATAGGGTCTCTAAGAATATATAAGTGTAATTATTTTGGATTTACAAAGTTCTAACTTTATGAATGAAGGTTAAGATAAAAAAACCTCTCTAAAACCCTTGCAAACCCTCAACCATGACTAGTCTTGAGAAATTGAGTTTTAAAGATAATATAAGGGCATATTTTGATCAGGAAACCTATTTTAAGTTGAATATAACTCACCCAATATCCTTCCCATGCCAGTTATATGTATAGAATTGTACGGATAGGGGTAGAAATAGGCATATTATTTTGTGTGTTTTACAAGATAAAAGATGAATTAGGATATTAAAAAACAATTGCGTGGAATATTTAAACTTAATAAAACTCAAAATATTCATTTAATTTCATTAATCAACCTATAAGTTCCACAACTAGGTCCTAAATTTTAGCTATTCAAAACTGGCCCATTGAGCAAGCTAGAGAGAAGAGAGGAAAGCCTCACTTGAAGTGGTTAAGGTAACCCTAATGATTTAAAGGACATGGAGGGTCTTTAAAAGTTTCTTAAACTTCCTCCTATGTATTTTAATGGACAAATAATGCCAATTTTGAGGCCAAGTGTGCAGGGTGCATGAAAGGGCAATTTTCAAAAAAATAGATGATGATGACTCTCTACTAGGTGATTATAGAAGACAAAAAATAAAACCAATAAATGGAGAGTAATTTATGAGATACTCCACTTACATTACAATAATTTTTCCTTCCCTATATGGGTTACAAGTAACTCAAATAGCTCCAATCATGAAGGCAATTTTTCTGTGCAAAAGGAGGAGTTTTGTGCCATTTTACCTAATTTTGATGACTTGGATTGACACTTGTTTCTCCTAACCTTGAATGGTTTAACCCATATCCTATTTAAATTCATGTATAACTAAAATTATTATCTTGACAAGTGTTCTTGTGACCCTTGGACTTCTCTTTCTCTCTCTCTCTCTCAAACCCTATAAGAGTTGGCCATTTTGGCATTGTATTGGATGCTCCACCTGAGTATGGAAAATCCCTTCTCAATTATACACATTTTTCTCAATAAAATGAATAATTTTTTACCTCTCTCATTACTATTCATAGTGTGATCTACTTGATGTTGAATTTTTTTAGTGAAGACTATAGATTCCTTAGCATTGTGCTTCATTCTTCCACCTATTTATAGCCTCTTCTTATACAGCATGTGAAGTTTTCTAGGATATGGTCATGGTTTAAGTGAGTATTATTTTAATTAGAGTCATTAAATACCTTTTGTCTAGTCCTCCTAACCTGTCATGTCATCTATGACCCCACAATGTAATATTGATGCAAGAAGACATAAATTTGGGAAAGTGTATGTTTTAGTTGGTTTCTTGGTCTAAAGTGTGGAATAAAATTAGTTAGAAGTCATAAAAATAATTCGGTGTATCACTTCCATAGTTTAGGTTTGATTTTAGTTATCCTTATCCCTTTCCACCCCCAAGAGTTAGTAGTAGTTGTAGTCAAGTGGTACATCAAGGGAGCTAGCCCTATCTAGAGATTCACTTCATTCCTTAGGCTACCCACAAGCCTATAAGTGATTCCATTATTCCAATTGGATTATGATATCCTTTAATCTCTTCAAAGTGTGTAAATATAAGTGATAATAGTTTTTGGCACACTTGGTGGGACTCTTGTTCCAAGAGATTGAGATATTTTTGGTGTTATCTCTCAATAATCAGCCTTTAGAGGCATATATGCAAACACTAATGGCAACTCTAAAAACATATTAGCTGGTTAATAATCCCAAGTGATACTCTAAATAACTTTGGTAATGTGTTTCTTTATGTTCTTACTTGAAATGAAGTTTCATGGTTGCCTATGGTTATGAATTTTTTCCTCTACAATTTGGTGGGACATATCCATCTTTGCCCATCCCATACCAATATGAACAAGTCCTTGGTCAACCTAGCAATGATCTATATCAACCTTCATATGACCTTCATCAGTCCTAATATGACCTTTTTCAACCATGTCATGAGTTTTATCAGTCTTATAACCAGCCTTCTCAATTTTTTACCTCTCCTAGTCAACCTAATCCTTTCTCCAATCAACCCATTTCCACCTTCAAACAAGCACTTTTTGGGTATGAAATATATATATTGGATCTTGATAATAGAAGGGGATATGGTCAAAATATTACTATTGGATCTGTAAACACCACTGATAAACTCAAAGTGAAATTTTAAAAGTATGGATTCTAAATTTCTCAACTTATAAGATGTTGCAATGATTAAAAAATGATGAAAATCTGATCTAAATCAAGTTTCAAAACTGAAATAAAGGTGAATTGATATATCACATTAATTATCCATTGAAACCATCAAAATTTACCAAATTCTTGATTTTATCCAATTTCCCATAAATGATCAAATGATTAATTTTTGCATTTTGGTTAAAATCTGAATTATAATCTATAAATTAACTAAAAATGAAATGCAAAACTAAATTCAAATATCAAAACACAGAAATTATTTATGGGGTTCGGAATTCCTACATCCCCAAGTTCTTATCAAATTGATCCATTAATGTTGCTAAATTTGCAAGCCAAAATATTACTTATAATCAAAAAAATAGATCTACTCTTTGTAAAAATAGTGTTTCAAACCTTCGAAAGACCTTGGCTAACTCAGTACGTCCTTCACCTTCCTGAATCACACGTAGAGGCTTTTCCAAATTTAAATTAGAAACTTATGTAGCTCAAATTGAAATCACCAATTCTCCAAAATGGGAAAATAAATATACTGCACAAAGTGTATTATAATTCTAAACAAGTTTTTAGTTTACTCCAAGCTCTGGTTCAGCATCTAAGGGCTCCAAAATGACCAAATATTGTAAGTGGGTCTATAATCTCCAATACACAGTTGACCAAAAGCTTACCTTTAAATACACGCTCACTCCTTTCAAAAAACTTGGAAGTCCATAGACTAAGTGGTCAAGGCCTATCTCTTTTTCATGGGAGATCAGAGGTTCAAGTCTTTAGCCTTCTATTTAGGCGCTTTGAACTTATCCTTTATCCCACATTAACCAAATACAACGGCTTTGAGTCTTTAAAAAGGTTGGCGGACTCCTTGATGAGTGTCGATGGCCCTTTTTGGGGGAGACTTTGGTGCAAGACTTATTTAAATGCCTAACTTAGGCCACCATTGTAGATTTATTTGGGTAGGTCATGGTATTTGCGTGGCAAGGTGGATGGCGTGGCAAATTTGGTTTGTTGGCTTTCCACGTGGTGGTTTGAAAAGTCTTATTACAAAATGTAAAATCATTATAATTCAAATACAATTAATTATCCATCAAAGACAAAAATAAACCAAATCCCAAATTTTTGGACTCTCATTCACTTCCATGTGTCACCACTTGATTGGACCACTTGGCATGTCCACATTGCACCACGTCATCTTGCGACACCACATTTTTCCCTATCACATTAGAACTTCAATGACCTATAACTTTTGCTTACGGTGTCCTTTTTGCAAACCACAAAAAGTGTCAAAAAGATCTCGATGAGCTATATGATATGAAATTGGTTTCATCATTATTTTGAAACTTTTTTTGAAATGAACTCTGGATCACACCTCCCTACAAAAGAGGCTTTTGGTCTCCAAAAATTGACTATCACCTGAAATCTTATAACTGGTCTACTGCATCCATGAAAACATAACCCAATCATAGCAAGAGATATAAACAATTTCATTCAAATGATTCACAATCAAACTACAAAAATTCCTAATCCAAAAGGCATAAGTAAGTGAATCTACAACTGCCAAAGTGATTACAACATATCAAATTGCCTACCCAAATGTCACATCCTATAAAGTGGTGAATTGCCAAAAATTGAAACAACTCCCAATGTAACTGCAAGACAAGTTTATAATGTTGAAAACATATAATTAATGTTGTAGGAATGTTGAAATGCATTGCCCTGAATGGGACTTACAATGCTAAGAAAAATATAAACAACCAAAAGTGTATGTTGCCTATCATCTAAACATGCCCAATGGGTCTTAAAAAATGCATCTCAACATCCATGTGCCAAAATAGATACATTAAAAATAGTAGTCCAACTATCAAATGCTGTAAATAAACAACTCACAACATCACTCTACTATATCCCCAACTATTTCAAATGAGTTAATGTCTTATCCATTATTAGACTACCTATACAGTATATTCTAGAGATCAAAAACTTAGAGTTATCAAAAAGTGAGAATTGAAAATTTTCATATGGTAAACCTATCTTGAAGTGTTCCCACCAACTCTAATATACATCTATCAAAGCTTATTCATTCCCTTAGGTGAATACTTAACCATGATTTGCAAAAATAATGTAGTGATAATCCACTTAACCAATTCTTTCTTCCTAGTGAAATTGATTGTCTCTGTGGATTCATTTTCAATTGCATACTTTATCAATTTGGGCTTTGACATATGTAATTGAAAAGATTGTTGACTTAACCTCTTAAATGGATTTTCACTTGTAGGTTTTACCTTATCTTGGGTTGTATTGTCAACTACATTATGGATTGAATTAGCTTCATTAACCTTAGTGAGAGGTTTGTAAATCATCTTAGTTTTAACATTACTTAAATGTGAAGATGAATGAAGCTTAAAACATCCATCAATCGTATGTCCACTCACTTTACAATGAGTGCAAACATCCTTCTTAGGTGATGGTCCCCTTTTGCCAATTCCCAACTTAACATGAGAATGGTCTTTCAAACATGCAATCTGCTTAAACAAATCTTTTCATTTCCAACAAGTCTTAGCACTATGGTTATTCATCTCATAAAAAGTGCATGGAAATGATTGCATTAACTTCTATACATTATATCCAAACTTCTTAAAATTATCAATTGGATCAAAAGATTTAGTGTAAGAATTAGGAGGTGGAATCTCAATACCTCTTTTACCTTTACAATTTTGAACTAGTGGCCTAGAACCTTCGTTATTAGAAGCTCATCTTCCTTTAGCCATGGAAGAAACTTCTCCATCATCCACCTGCACACTATTATAACCCAAACCTACATGAAGAGGTCTATGCTCAACTTGAATTGGGTTAGATATACCTTGTCTATCTCTACCAAGTCCTCCTCCATTATAACCCATTTTAAATAATAATTTAGATCCCATGCACTTAGTGTATCTTTCAAAATCACCAAAAACAATATTACTAAAATCTAAATTTGAAATGGTAGAAGAAGATGAATATTCCTATGGTGAAAAACTTACAGTGCACTCAGTCATAGTTTCTACATGTGAATTTGAAGGCTTTACCTTTTCACACTCACCACATTGCAATCTAATCAAGAGCTCATCCTCGGATTCGAGCTCCAATTTTAAATTTGCCACTTGAAATTCAAGTGCAAATTTTTGGTATCTTAAGATTGCATTTTCATCTTTAATGGCCTCAATCTATGACAACTTTCCCATGGTTTCCTATAAACACCTAATTCTACACTACACACTGCAATATAATCAATCTGCAAACCAATAATCCAACTATTCTGGAAGCAAATGTCAATACACAACTAGAAGCAATCCCTACATTCTAACCACTCTAATACCAATTTGATCCATAAACACCACTAATAAACTCAAAGTGAAATTTTAGAAGTATGGATTATGAATTTCTCAACTTATAAGATGTTGGAATGATTAAAAATTGATGAAAATCTGATCTAAATCAAGTTTCAAAATTGAAATAAAGGTGAATTGATAGATCACATTAATTATCCATTGAAACCGTCAGAATTTACCAAATTCTTGATTTTATCTAATTTATCTTAAATGATCAAATGATTAATTTTTGCATTCTAATTAAAATCTAAATTATAATCTATAAATTAACTAAAAATGAAATGCAAAACTAAATTCAAAGATCAAAACATAGAAATTGTTTACGGGGTTCAGAATTCCTACGTCCCCAAGTTCTTATCGAATTGATCCATTAATGTTGCTAAATTTTCAAGCCAAAATATTACTTACAATAAAAAAATAGATCTACTCTCTGTAAAAATAGTGTTTCAGACCTTCGAAAGGCCTTGGCTGACTCAGCACGTCCTTCACCTTCCTGAATCACACGCACACGCTTCTCCAAATTTAAATTGGTAGCTTCCATAGCTCAAAACAACATCACCAATTCTCCAAAATAGGAAAATAAATATACTACACAAAGTGTATCATAATTCTAAACAAGTTTGTAGTTTACTCCAGGCTCTGGTTTGGCCTCTAAGGGCTTCAAAATGACCAAATACTATAAGTGGGTCTATAATCTCCAATACACAGTTGACCAAAAGCTTACCTTTAAATACACATTCGCTCCTTTCAAAAAAATTGTAATTCCATAGCCTAAGTAGTCAAGGCCTATCTCTTTTTCATGGGAGGTTTATGGTTTAAGTCTTTAGCCTTCTATTTAGGTGCTTTGAACTTATCCTTCATCCCACATTGACCAAATCCAACGGCTTTGAGTCTTTAAAAAGGTTAGTGGACTCCTTGATGAGTGCTAACGGCCCTTTTTGGGGGAGAGTTTGGCGCAAGACTTAGTTAAATGCTTAACTTAGGCCATCATTGGATATTTCTTTGGGTAGGACGTGGTCTTTATGTGGCAAGGTGGATGGCGTGGCAAATTTGGTTTGTTGGCTTGCCACATGGTGGTTTGAAAGGTCTTATTACAAAATGTAAAATCATTATAATTCAAATACAATTAATTATCCATCAAAGACAAAAATAAACCAAATCCCAAATTTTTGGACTCTCATTCACTTCCATGTGTCACCACTTGATTGGACCACTTGGCATGTCCACATTGCACCACGTCATCTTGCGACACCACATTTTTCCCTATCACATTAGAACTTCAATGACCTATAACTTTTGCTTACGGTGTCCTTTTTGCAAACCACAAAAAGTGTCAAAAATATCTCGATGAGATCTATGATATGAAATTGGTTTCATCATTATTTTGAAACTTTTTTTGAAATGAACTCTAGATCACACCTCCCTACAAAAGAGGCTTTTGGTCTCCAAAAATTGACTATCACCTGAAATCTTATAACTGGTCTACTGCATCCATGAAAACATAACCCAATCATAGCAAGAGATATAAAAAATTTCATTCAAATGATTCACAATAAAACTTAAAAAATTCCTAATCCAAAAGGCATAAGTAAGTGAATCTACAACTGCCAAAGTGATTACAACATATCAAATTGCCTACCCAAATGTCACATCCTGTAAAGCGGTGAATTGCCAAAAATTGAAACAACTCCCAATGTAACAGCAAGACAAGTTTATAATGTTGAAAACATACAATTAATGTTGTATGAATGTTGAAATTCATTGCCTTGAATGGGACTTACAATGCTAAGAAAAATATAAACAACCAAAAGTGTATGCTGCCTATCATCTAAACATGCCCAATGGGTCTTTAAAAATGCATCTCAACATCCATGTGCCAAAATAGATACATTCAAAATAGTAGTCCAACTATCAAATGCTGTAAATAAACAACTCACAACATCACTCTGCTATATCCCCAACTATTTCAAATGAGTTAATGTCTTATCCATTATTAGACTACCTATACAGTATATTCTAGAGATCAAAAACTTAGAGTTATCAAAAAGTGAGAATTGAAAATTTTCATATGGTAAACCTATCTTGAAGTGTTCCCACCAACTCTAATCTACATCTATCAAAGCTTATTCACTCCCTTAGGTGAATACTTAACCATGATTGACCTATGGTATGTCAACCAAAAGAGGAGCAACTGATTGACAGGGAAAGAGAGATCTTACTTGAGGAAAACATACCTCTTTGCAGCCTCATTGAGCTAGATCACATAATTTCAAGACTCCTAGTCTTAGCATTACCATGGAAGAGGTTAATTATCTTAAGGTTTTCAAAAAGTAAAATCAGATTTTACCAGCTGAGACACAACTTGAGAACCATCAAAAGGTCTTAAGTGATGAGTAGAAGGTAAGCCCTTGTGTTGAATCTCTTTTCTTGGTTGATGAAGAATGATTTCTTTGTGTTGAAGATCCTATCTTGAGAGAGGTAAATGAAGAAGAATATTCTCAATTAATGGTTGATAAAGAAGACCTCATGAGTTTTTATGAGGATTAAATCACCATAGGTACCCCCTTGTTTAACAAAAGGACAATTCACAAGCTTTTGAAGAAGGGTGTTTCCTTTTTCCCAAAGAAGAAGAAATGATTATTAACTCCTTCCTCACTTTGAAAAACACCATAGATAATCATGGACAAGTTCATAATCAGTCTTTGGATGATTTTTTTGAAGTCATTCAAGAAGCCTATACTCCTCTCCAAGGAGACCATGAGCTAAGCAAAGATGGATAAGGTAGCATTGGGACTCAAGTAAGTATGCAAAGGAGAAACAAGCTTTCAAATTTATTCTTTCAAGAGGTTTGTGAATTTGAGAATGATATATTTGAAGTCATCAAAAGGGGATATCACCCTTTATAAGGAACTCATCAGCTCTTAAAGGATGAAGAAAGATCATATTGGCTTAAAGCTTCTAAAGAGAATGAAATAAATCCTTTTGAACTCATGCCTATAAAGAGGATGGAAGTTTATCATGAGAAAGTGAATGGGAAACAACAAGAAACAAGTGATCATGTTCAATAATAGTTCATTTCCTTGGTCAAATTATTTGGGGTTGCTTAGTTCTTAATGAGCATTATGCCAATGAGGTTGGAAGACTTTATGAGATGCATGGAGGTAGCAATGCTAAGAGACAAAAGGATTCTTGACTCATCCAATAATTCATGCGATGAAGTAAGAGGAATCTCAATATTCATTTTTGATCTAGGGGGAAGTATGTCTATGGTTAGTTATACATAGTAGTTATCCTTTGTTTCTCCTAAGTTCCTTGAGCACATGTGTGTCTTGTGCATGTTTATTTTCCTTGTTTTGTGTGTCCTTTTCCTTTGTATGGTTGAGGTAATCACTAGTTATCTTGGTCTTGGTCAAAGTCTCTTATTTTTTTAGACCTTAGATGACTCCTAAGCCCAATGGACTAATAAGGCTACTAGTCTGGTTAGTATAGCAGGCATACTACCCCTATGAATCACCAACTTGTTGACCAATTTTGAATTTTAGGTCAAAATAGGGTACCCCTAGTAAAAAAAATCATTTTTAGGCATATAAGGGGTTCTAATATATTGTCATAAAGTGTTTTATATGTCATTTCATGCCTCTAAATGTTGTATTAACTTTGGTCAAGTAGTTTCTGGGTTTATTTATCATTTTAAGTCATCTTGAGGGGCCTAAATGGTGCATTTAATGCTTTGTATGGATTTCATAGGATTTGTACAAGTTAAAAAATATGATTTCATGCCCCATGTGTCCTTATAAGTCTTAGGAAGCTACATAATGTAAGAAATAGTATGTTGTTTAGAGAACATGTAGTTTTCTTGGCTAGAGAGAGAAAATGACACTTGTAAAAAAAATTTAAATTTGACTCTTAAAATTCCCAATGTTTAAATTCATGTTTTTAATGATCTAAAACTTCCATTTCTTGCTCAAAATTGGTTTATCTCTCTTTCATCCTCTTGGCATAAAAAAGTGACTTACAGGGTCTTGCTTGGTATGGTCAGCACAGAGGATTTTAGAAAAAAAATTCTTAGGGGAATTTTATAAACTCCAATACTTTAAAATAAATATAATAATTTTTAGTAATGGTGGTCTGTGCTTCATGAACCATTCATTTGAAGTGGACTGTGCAAAACTGCCTATCAAACTATGCACCCTCCAAGTTTTCCTTCATTTTGAGCAAGTCCATATAATTTATTTGTTGACATTACACCCATATATTTTTGGCCTCCCTTGATAAAAATCCCCATGATTTTTTTCAAATTTGGAGTGGTTTTGACATGTCAATCATCTCAATTTTCAAGAAGATGCAATTTTATAAGTTATGGGTAGTTTTCCATCACTTTTAGGTTGTCATGTTTTTCAAGCAATTCCATGGGGTAGTGTAGGTGTCCCATTGATGTTATTAAAATTATAATACTTTAATATTAAACTTTCATCTTCATTATCCAATACATTCTCATGATTTACAAAGCTCCATGACACCCAAGCATCCACTTGATGCTTTTCATTGCTCTATCCCAAGTGTACAAAAGTGATTCTCAGGTTGGAATAAATGTGTTGAATCTAGTTTTAGGGTATCCTTGATAATATTAATAGTTTTAAGGTTTTTAAAGACAAATTGAGTGGCTTGAAAAATTTTCCTTAGCATGTTTCTTACCCAAGTCCACACATTGCATGCATATACTCATCCCATGCACATATATAGGGGTTTTTTGGATGATGTCATGCCATGATAAGGACATTGGTAGTGGTGTCAATATTTTTAATACATGGAGAGTACATTTTGGAAATTTAATTTTCTTCACAATTTATAAGATGTCATAGAAATGTTCACTACCCACTCTTAAATTCACTGCTTTCATGCTCTTAAGGTGCACTTATAGGTGGCCTAACATCAAGATATGAGGTCATAATGAAGCATTGAAATGTGATTTTAGACCCATTATTAAAATTATAACATGTTTAAATGGTATAATCATGCATATTTTATATGATAGGAGGACAAATTGGAAGGGAAAATATCCTCATGACAATGATGACTAAGTTAGGCCTACAGTCCCTAAAGGTCCTGAACAGAGGACTAACACCTTCTCTCTTAATCATGAAGTAGGGTTATACAAGGATTTGATTCATATTGGATACTATATCTTAGTTAGCTTTCATATATGAGTTTAACCTTGAAAATTTTAGAGGATAGGTGACTATGGTAAGATGATGTTTGAAAGCCTCAAGGTTATTTTCAAAAGCACTAAAAAACTTCAATAATCTCTACAGGCTTGTAAGAGCAAATAGCCTTTTGTCACTTCAAGAAAAAATATGAACTAAGCTAATAATATGATGTTATATGGTTTGAGATTGAGCAAGGAGGGATTGGAAGGTTCCCTTGTAACCATATAGTTGTCTATAGGTGTATATTAACCCTCAACTATCCACCTACAGTTGACCCCATACTTACAAGCTAAGTATGACACCCAAAAATATGGAAACCTTGATATTTTTACTCTTACATGATATAATTAATTAATTTACTTCAAAGGAATATTAATAACCCTAACACAAGTAATATTGTGCTCTCCAACAATCATTCCTAGTTCTTACACTGAGGCAAGGTAACCTATAGGT
Source organism: Torreya grandis (assembly GCA_037957365.1). Classification (NCBI taxonomy): domain Eukaryota; kingdom Viridiplantae; phylum Streptophyta; class Pinopsida; order Cupressales; family Taxaceae; genus Torreya; species Torreya grandis. The sequence goes on from JARHVA010000483.1 coordinate 5,325,351, forward strand.
CAATAGGATAATGATTCATTTTGGTATTTGAATGGTGTTTTAATACTTCCAAGAAGTAAAATAGTTTAAACATATATATTGTGATCCAATATGGATTCATGGAGGGTCCAACCAACATCATAATCAATCTGAGATGGTTCAAGATAACCTACAGGTAGGGTCATAAGGGGAAAGTGTCTCAATCATAGGTGAGAGCTCAATTTGATGTTTTCAACATACATATGATGAAAATTAGTAATTTGGTAATGATTAGGTGTGTTTAAAACACATTATGAGTATCATGAAAAAATTTATGAACTCCAAATAATGTTCATAACCTATACATCGCCTTAAAACCCTATGACAACCTACAACCAAGCTAAAAGCATGATACACAATCATCTTTGGCAAGTTGTTATGAGGAAAGGAGATATGAGAGTGAAAAAAGATATG